>JAQGBY010001234.1:0-31273 GCA_034698785.1 Mycogona germanica
GATACAACTGGTCGTTCGACCCCCGCCATAGGCCCCTCTGTTGGGGGCTGCTTGTGGGTACATATTGTAATTGTAATTGTAATAGCCTGTTGGGGCGTTTTGAAGCTGGAGAGTGAGGGGGCCTGAACTAAGTTTTGGGGAGGCAGTTCCAGTCGGTAACACTTCTGGGGAAGAAAAATAATTTAGCGTAATTACTCTTTGCAAAGATTGTTTCTCGTTTGAGTGGGTGACTTCCCTGTCGTTTAGCTGGGGTGATGAAGTTGGCTGTGTTGAGAGCGGTGAGGTTGTGACTGATGGAGAAGAGCAGCTGTACCCACATATGTACACACAAGCAGCCCAGGATGGGGTCTATGGTGGGGGTCGAACGACCAGTTAAGGGCAAAGGATTGGCCTATCCTAACAGGCTTTTGACTTGAGACTCGTTAAGGCTATTCCAGTTGAATTACGAGTCACAACGACAATGCAGCTCCTCAACCATTCCGTTCTTCTACACCTAGGAGCCTGCCTCATAATTTCCCCAAATTTCACATTACAATCCCCCTTCAGAATACGAGCCCAATATTGGTCGCTTTTCTACGATCTTTTAACGATTCCCATCCCAATATTGACAGCATGACCGTCACACTATCCACTCGACCAAATCTACTGCTAACAAATCTAGCAGCCCTTCTTAGGACCATCTCAAATTCATCTATGTGGGGCTCACCCCACATAGGAAGGATCCAAAACGGAGATACAGTATTCAAACAAAGGTCTGACCAAAGAAAAGTAGGCCACGTACTTAACGTTACATGAACACCACCATTAAAACACCTTGGACAAAACTAAGCCGAGCGAATATTCACTGCACCAGTCATCTTTTGTATTTGGTTTTTCCATGATAGTTTGCAGACACACGTACTTGTACTGTTGAACAACCTTACAAGTACATACGCCTAAGGTTAGGTCTTCTTGAAATAAGCTACTTGATCAAATTTTCGCTTTTCTAAAACGTGGAACTTTATCTTCTGTTATTATCAAGGGGATTTTGAAAGTAATGTAAGGTTACGAACCCTTTTCAGTTCCATGTCCACGGGAATCGATGCAGAGGCCGCCATCTTTAAACAACTCACAAGCAGCGCCCTCCTTCATTCAGGCTTATTGGTGATACGACAAAGGAGTACGCCGAGTTTCATTAACCAAAATAATATAGTTATTCATCCTTCTATAAAATAATATGAAATTAGAAAATATATATATATATATTAATAGTTATTTTTAATCGCATTACCAATATACTTACTAAGATGACGTCATGAAAAACCTATATAACAGAATGTATATCTAGTGAGCAGACGACTTATGACTCCTGCTGCATCATGCTGTCATATACCTACAAGACCGATCGATATAATTCATAAATTCAAATAACTTACAGGAATGTTACAATCAAATTCTCATAATTACTAGATATATATGTATTATATTAATTTATATACATTCTAAAATAAATTTATAACTGTATATGAAATAATTAATTTAGAAATTTATTTCACCAGATATTTGGTTGTTCGGCAACACTGTACGGAAAGCTTAACTGCGGAGGAAGCCAGTACCTTGTGTTTTACACCGTTACACGTGGTTGTATTACTGTTATTCGTTAGTTTTATTTGCTGCTTATACAAGAAAATGGGTAAAAGAAAGTCTAAAAAGGTAACGTGATAATCTAAAGTTCCGTGCCAATTTGAATTTTTTCATGTTCGAAGCGATCATGCGCAACCAATCTTGGATCAAGTTAAGCCTGGCAAAGTTTTTAGATTTAGATTTGATTTATCGCCGCGCCGTAGCATTATGGCGATTTCCTTTAAGTGTTGCCTTTACGGGGTGGTGTACGCCTAGTCCCATGCTGCTTCCGTACACATTGATTTTAGATATAGATTTGGCGTAGTTGCTTTTAGCATGAATTGTTTCAAGTTTGAGAAAGTGGCCTCTTGTCTTTTGGCCTGTTTAAAGCAGTTGATAGGGGCAAAGTTGGTTAGGTGATGTTGAATGGAAAAGAGCAGTTTGAGTCTTATGCTGACTGACTGGTTCGGCGGTCCCGGGTTCGATTCCCGGCGCGGCTCTGGCCGGGGTACTGGTGAAAATGTGCCTCTCACAAAATGCCTAAGCACGGAGAGGGGTACAGAATCTTCCCCATAGAATAGGCCCCACCTGGGGCTGCTTGTGGGTATATATTGTAATTGTAATTCCTGTTGTGATCCGTCACTTCAGTGAATTCATCATCATCTTCTCCGGGTGGAAAGGGGTGACACGGTTTAGCTGTTGGGCGCCAGACGGCAGAGGCATAATCCAGGTTGGAACGCACAAGGGTGCGTTTCATTCGCGTGGATTTCACCCTTGCTAATACGAATTTTGAATATTCCTTTAGCACTTACTAATATTTGTTCCTATTTTCAGGGCCGTAGTGCCAAGGGCTGCGTCCTTAAGGGTCGTGCTCTGGTTGAAGAAGAGGAACTGACGAAGGCGCCGCACACCTTCATCATTCATAAGGGCAATGTGGGCAAGTCTGTAGCCGAACTGAGGGAGAATCTGAGAAAGGTCTTTTCACCCTACACAGCCGAAAATCTCAAGGTATTAACATCATTGATACAGCTGAATGTAATGTAGTGCAAGACTGGTCTTTTTCGTCGAACGCCAGTTTTTGATTTGTCAACCAAGTTTCAAACTCTTAACATTTTTTATAAGATGTTCCCAAATATTTTTTAAGAATTCGATGCGAACACCAAATAAAACCTACCATACTAAAATTATTGAAACTGAACGTGAGAAATCACATGCCTAGCAAGACAGTGCAGAACTCTCATTTTATCTTTCATCTAAAAACGTCTTGTCCTTGACACCGGACAATACCACCTCATCTGTTATGTTCATTTTTAGAAGATTTCGCATTCAAGTAATGTGCAACATCAAATGAAAAATAACGTTTCATTTGTTTACATCCCACCAGGTCATGAAAAGGAACGTAATAAAAGATTTCGTTACGATGGCCGGTCCTCTTAACGTATCCCACATATTGGTGTTTCGCAAAACCGAGTTGGCCACTTACCTGCGACTGGGTCGGCTCCCGCAGGGTCCCACTATCACTTACCGGATCAACGAGTATTCTGCTTGCCGCGACGTGGTAAAATCTATTCGGCGACCGGTGAACTACGACAAGCTGTACACGCATCACCCGTTTTTGGTTCTGAACAACTTCAGCGGCGAAGGCATGCACATCAAGTTGATGGCCACTATGTTCCAAAACATGTTTCCCTCGATAAATGTTAATAAGGTACGAACCATTTGATTCAGCCTTCCAGTCTGATAGGCGAATGTTTTCGAGCTTAGTGACGAGCCATTTTCTAGCCGATGACTCAAAGCCAGGCAGATGATATTTGTGAGAATCTGTTGCCAAAACCATAGGCTGTTCCAATTTTTGTTTCCCCGCTTATAAAAGCAAGTTTGAATTTTTGTTTTCTTGTTCACCCAATTTTTCTATACAACATTTCAGGTGAATCTCAATCAGATTCGAAGGTGCGCAATGTTCAACTACAATCCAGACAGTAACACTGTTGATTTCAGGCACTAGTAAGTTTTTTAAATCAATGTTTGATTGCCACACACACACATACTTGATTATAATATTTTGAAAGATTTATCTCGATATGTGCATTTTACATACGGCAAATGCAGATTTATATAATTACAATTGTTCCTTTTAACAGTGCCATTAAGATGGTTCCACACGGCATGAGCAGAGGCGTTAAAAAGGTTGTGCAGAGCAAGATTCCTAATCTCGCCAGGTTCGAAGATATCAGCGAGTTTATGACCAAGTAAGTAGATCCATTATAATTAGAAGTTTATCCGGCTTCGCCTGGGTTAAGATTAATCATCAATGAAAATAAAAATTAATTGTTTAAATTTTATTTTATTTTATGTTTACTCGATCACACGCAATAAACGCAAGCGATTATGCCATTCAATTTATAGAGTATTATTTCCTAATTGAAATTATATTTTGAGGGTTTCTGCGAACGGAAATATTTAGTGAAATTTTGCCAAATATTTCAGTTCGCCATTGTCTAGCATATGTGGTTCGAATAAAATTAATGAATTGTGTGTTTTATTCCCTTTAGGAGTGGCATGCTGTCAGAAAGCGAAGCGGAACAGGACGGACCGCACAACACCGTCGTATTGCCACAAAAGATTGCCAGCCGTGGCAATTTAATCGCCAACAAAAGTGCTATTAGGTAAGCAGTTAATGTTTTCCTACGAAATTATCGTGATTCCTGATGAAATTGTGTATATTACGGTAGTCAACGGGATTATTCTTTTACAGATTAATTGAACTAGGACCACGCATGACACTAAAGCTGATAAAAATCCAGGAAGGATTGATGAAGGGGGACATTATGTACGATCATGTTGTGGAAATGCGACAAAAAAGTGCGAGCGAATAATAAAACATCTGGTGGCATGTAAGTTTGGTGATTCGATTGATATTTTTAGCTTATTAATTGAAACTTATTGTTTTTATGGAGAATTTCTCTAAACTTAATTTGACGCTGGTTTAGATGCAAAATTTCTTGAGCAAATATTTCTTAATTGTGTCAATCGGGTGACGATATTCGAAACAAAAAAATGAGAGCGGCTGACCTCGTTTTTTGTAGACGCTGTAAGCAACCAATGTGTGGATAAAATTATACTTTATTGATCCTAATTGACATTCAGGTACAGGAAACAGTTGGCAGATATGATTCTTAAGTAGATGCGTTTTCTGCCAAATATATCTTACACTAGTGAACCTCAGAATATCTAATACAATCACACAATGCTCCTGTCCTTAGTGTTAGCTTACTAGATACTTGTTCTACGTTTTTAGATTGCCATGGCCAATCGTTTGGTCAAAAGCTAAGCAAGTTGTCTACTACTCACATTCTTTCGGATTAAAAATTGTTCTGTCAGATCAGACTGGGGTGTAAAAACCTTTTAAACACTATTGCATAACGTCTATTTTAAAAAAATGGTGCAAAATTATATCCTATCTACTTGCATTTATGAAATATATATATATTCTTGCTGTCGACGAAGCAAACATTTGTCGTAGTAGATCACTTGCAAAAATAATACTGTTTGTCATTCAACTTTGTGAGAATTATATTCACGCAAAAGACACCAGTCACGCTTGCAGTTGACAATAGAGTTCTTGATCAATCCAAATTGAACTTCAGCTTTATCCCACTGCATTCTTCAAGTCATCAGTGACCTAAAAGTAGGAGTGTGGATATAAGTTACTTTTTCGCGTGGTCAATCGACCAATCTGTGGCATGGCAGGTGTAATACTGGAAGGCGACTGCGCACAGTAGCCGAAATCGGTACCTGGCTTGGGAACATTCTTTGGCAGCTTCGTATTTGATACGGCGGCATCTAGGCTGTGCAACTCGCTGCCAGGTAATTTTTCCATGTGCGCCTGGTTGTTGCCGGCGTTCCCAGGCTCTTTCTACGCCAAATTCAAAACGAATGCTACAATATTAATTGACTTCATCAACTCGTGTTTGAGGAAAGGTATGTGGCGTCTGGGACTGACCAGTCTTAATTACTAAGTGTTTTTGGGTATTTGCGATAGGACAGGCTCAGTTTCTGACTTTAGATTGGTGAAATACTCAAATGGTGATTGTTAAACGCTCCAATAATTTATTGAAGCTACATCACTTAGCTGTTGATTCTTTTGTTTTTACCTCTGTGATGGTATCCAGAATTTTATCCATGGCCTCGCGACGTTTCGACTTAGATTTCTCCATTCCACCTAATCGGTACAGCACTGCGTCGATCTTGCTTACGATACTGCCGATCGATTGCTCCATTCGATCTACGCGTCGCGACAGCCTGCAGGAACATTCAATGGAAATGCAATTTGATTCAGTTCTTATGCATACGACACACTATTAAATTCGAGATTTTGTCGCGGACGAAAGAAAGACGAACAGAGTGGCGATCTCTTTTTTTTAAATTTTTTATAGTAATAGTTTCGTATTAGTTATGCAAAAAAACGTGGAAACTGCCGACAGACGACGTATACGATTCACATCAATCTGTCAATTCTTCCAAATCACTCAAGATTGGAAAATTACTTATTACCATGGTAGACAGAGCAAAATCTAGAGTTAAATATTTGTAAGACGTCCTATCTAGCTATTTTCGTTTGCATGGCATTTAGATGCATCCGCCACTTACACTGAAAATTCCTCATAGGAAACGCCATTAATGACCTGACCCATCGGGGCTCCCATTGGGTGGGGCGGAGCCACCTTTGGTGCTTTTTCAAGTTCCTTGTCCAGCTGAACCTGGAATTGTGGAATCATAGAAAATGGAGTGTTTTCGCTGAAGGACTGTTTAGGAAAAGTGATTATTATTCCATTATTTGGAAACATGCCTTTTCGCCGTGCAGATCTTGGATCATTTTCTTTGTCTCCCGGACACTCAATTCTTTGTTGCAATCTTTGTCGTACTTGGAGAAGAACATTTCGATTTCTAAATCTGAAAAGCTTTGTCTGAAACGAAGAAACGTATTACAATACGATTTGAGCAGATCTTTGAAATTTCATTTGTTTAATTGCTGAGTAATTATGAAAAATAGCAATGCTAACCGTGCAGACAATTTTTTATTTTTCCCCCCAATTAATTGTAGTCAACCGCACTACTGGCGTTCTGTACCTCTTGGTACTTAGGCACTTTGCGAGGGGCACGTCCAGTAACCCGGGATCGAAATTTTTGAGAGCCTGCGCCGGGAATCGAACCCGGGACCGCCGATCCACAGTCAGTTGCAATACCAACTGAGCTACGACGAGGCGTACTTTTTATGATTACAGAGTATGTGTTTTAAGATTGCAAAAGTGAGTGTGCCAAATTTGGTAAATGTTGCTCACTGTTTGAGATGCTTCCTGATTTCATCAAAAGACATGGTTCCGTCATAATTGGCGTCGGCCAGCTTGATAGCTGTCTGTAGATCAATGATCTTGTCACGTCTACCCATCTTTCCCAGCACGTTGTTGTATCCCTAAAAATTGTACGCAGCGGTAAAGTCATGAGACGTTACTCTAATGCAGTTGTAGGGCGTACGAGAAGAGGATTAGTTATAGACACTCACCCGTAAAAAGTAATCGCCGATCTCAAATTCGTTCTTCTGTCTGGCAATCTCGGCCTTCACTTCTGAGTAGGTGTCGTTGATGATGGCCAAAAACATGTTCTGAAGGAAAGATGTCGAATGTCAAATTGTCGCCTTCCTTTAATTAGGTATATGAATTAATTCCACGTAAACATTGACTTGCCAGGAGTACGAAGAAGACAAAGAAAACGTAGGTGATGAAAAATATCGGTCCCAACACTCGATTGGCCTGCTCGATGGCATGGAAATCAAAGTCGCCAAGAATGACCCGAAGCAACGTGAATCTTTAATGCAGACAAAGGGTATTAATTTGCATTTGCTTCACTTCGGATACCGTTATGATAATTACTGCTAAAAAGTTGGATTGGGAAGCAAATTGTTAATTGAACTCTTTAAGTTATGAACGCAGTGAGACGAGTTATGAAAACTGTGTGAGCATTACGAACAATCTTGAAATTATAAACGATTGAAAACAAGAGTTTAGTTAAGGGGCGAGTAGTTGGAGTTTCTGGTTGAACTTACACGGCAGTTCCAAAATCACGAAAGTCTGCCACTTGAGTGCCGAAAAGCAGATATCCCAATTGGGCAAATGCGAAAAACACAATGAAAAACATCACAGCAAAGCCGGCAACATCTTTGGCACACTAGAAATGAATGAAGTTGTTCATCATCAATTTGAACTCGAATTTTTATACCTGAACACTCTTATATGATATATCAGTTGAAATTTAATTCAATAAATCGATGAATCGAGTCTTGTTTCACCTTGGATAGCGTGGAGGACAGTTGAGTCATTGTCTTGTTGAAACTGATGTATTTGAAAATCTAGCGGAAGCCACAGATAAAAATCAATCTGTAAACAATTGATGCCAGGCGAATTAAAAGTTGGAATGTGGGGAATGCATCTGCCCAAATATACCTTGATCCAAGCAAAGAATATGGCGAGAGCTACTGCGTTGTTGTACTGTGTTTGCCAGAAACCGAGAAATTCGAAGTCTGCAAATTGGTACGGAGCTGTAAGTAGTTCACTCAGCATTTTCTCAACGCTGATGGTTCTGTAGACGCTGAACGCAATGCATACCAAGGATATCTAAACACAAGTCATTTTGTTACTGACCAAGAAACAAATAGCAAGTTTCTCTACATGGTGAAACAATCGACATTTCAATTATATTTATTATATAAGACAAAAAGAAAATGATGTAATTGACGTTCTTTTCGATACTTGAAATTTATCTGGAAGGACATTGCGAATTTTTGCATGAAAAATATATGATCATTTTGAAAAAATGGTTGTTCTTACACAAATAACTACAATGTCGAGGATATTCCACACTGACTTGAAGTAGGGCCACTTTATTTTTGTAATCTAAAATAAAGATAAACACATTAAAAATTGCAGGTCTTTTGTTAAATGTGCAATTGAAATGTTGCAGTTTAGTTATCGAGCGTACCTCCATTGTTTCCTCGACGATGTAGTAGACGATGAAAAAGCAGAATATGATTTCGCACGCCAGAATGAAGAAATCCAATATTGTGACGTATCTGATCAGTTTCACTGTCCGGAATGACCACGACGGTATCACACCACCCGTGGCTGGAAATTCCATAACTAATCTAAATAACAATGAATTTAGAAATGCGTAGTTATGGTCACTAATCTTTTATCAGTACTTCAACTAGGAGTGTTAGGTTCTAATTTTGCCAACTTAGTTTCGGCCCTCTATTAGCAAAGACGTATCTTATATTTTTCTTGGCTCATCTATTCTTTTCAATTAAAATTACAACGAATACTTTCTACGTTCAATGAGGAGCTACGATCTCTGCTCACTTGATAACACAGAACAGATTGATGTTTGCGTTATAGACTGTAAAATCTAGAAACACCACGCGTGTTCCTCGGGTGATCCATAGATTATTGAATAACGTCTGGATGTTGTTGGTTGCCTCGTCATTAGAGAATCCCAAATCCATGTATGAACCTGCCCCGCTGTAGGTGGACAGCAATCCCCAGTGGCTCGATCCGTTCAGTTGAGATTCGGAAGAGTAGGTCCACCTGTTTTACGACACAACGGGATTTGAGTGAAAGAGCAAAGTAAAGAAGCCGGTCATAGAACACGAAATGGGGATCACTTACTCTGTTCCATTGCCGAGTCCAAACGGCTGCTTGTCTTCGATGTGGGATGAATAAACGTCGTAGCATACCGTGATGGCCTTCTTGAAGTCGTCGGGGATGTTGCACGAGTCATTACGAACTCGAATCTGGCGCAAGCGCGGTGTTCCCAGCAATTTATTCTCATAGAGGATGTTCTGGTCAACGTCGCTGAGGGGTGCGTTGTTGTAATATTGCTCGGGGTACAGGGAACCTAGCGCCACGTCGTTGAAAAACTAAAAAGAAAAATGTGTTCGGTGTGATTTGTCGCAACCTGGCGTTCACTCGCCAATGTGGAAAGTGTGAAAATTAATGGACAGGTGAAAAAGATTATTTGGGGGAACGCCATAAATTCCAAGTTATGTGATTCAGTTTCCCTCTCAACCAATGAGTGTCCGTAGACATCGATTCGAAGTATCGGGTAAAGCACATTGGGAACTCTGATTGCATAGTCATCTATTTTTCACTTACACTCCACACATCGGGGACTTCCGCGATTTGGCGGAACGTCGTTTGGTTGTCGGCGAAGGGGGTGTCCAGGAATAATGCGTTCATGACGCTCGTGAAATAAAACATGTTGGTGCTCATCATTCCAAAGGTCACTGATGGGAAAAGATGTACAAATAAAAGACATTCATCAACATTTCAGATTGCGTTCTCAGTTTGTTTTGATGTAGTCGCGAAAAAGTTGTTCTAGCATATGAATGATACAAAATTTCTCTTAAATTACCTAGGATAATTATTACATTGTATTCTGTTCTTCATGTTAAAGTTGTTCGATTGGGTGTCGCTATCCAAGTGGGCTGGCTACCTCGTCCTATGAAACTATTTATTCCCCCTCGTTCATGTTGTGTTTATTTAATTTTTAACTTTTAGACCTGGTACTAATTTAACTACAATTATAATTTTTGTTGCGAATTGCATCAATCGCACATCTGTTACTGTAACACATTTTAATATCGCGCATTTGGTATATCAACTTCACTACATTTGAAGTGAAGCAAGTTCTTGTTCATTCTAACACTTTGATTGCGATTGGCCAAAAGTCACAAAAATCCTGTCATCGTCTGTTTAAATATTAGGACAGTTCATAAATCTCTGTCGGCTTGATATCGATTCGTGGCCATTTCACATGCACGCTGTACTGGGAACGAAATGTTTATTTTAAAGAAGCTGACTGACTGTCTTTGGAATTTTCGTTTCGACTTTACGTGTGTGAATGTTTAAACGGAGGTGTGAGTGAGAACAAATGGAACATCTAAAAGGTCGAATAAGTAACTGCAACGGAATTTTTAAAAATATATTTTTTATTAGGGGGATTAGTTTTTTAAATTTCAATTGTTGACCAGTGCCAGAATGGATGCCAAGTAGTGAAATTAATCAGAAATATTATATCGGAATTGGTATTTACGACCAATTTCATGTTTCACAATTGCGGCGAAAACAATACGACTCGTCGCAAGAGACAGATTTGTGGCGCGACGGTCCCGCATTCGATTCCCGGCGCGGAATCTCATTTGATCGTTTCCGATGTATTGGTGAAATGTGCCCTTCGTATAATTTTTTAGCACAACTGAGAGATGTACAGAAAATTCGGTACAGTCTTAGGGAAAAAGAGATTCTGTGAGCATCAATAAATTTACTTTGGTAGTACTGTGTATTGTTAATTTTTTATTTTAAATAAGTTTTTTAAATTTGATATCAAGTATAATGTATACAATAGAAACAGTATACTCTTTTGTATGTCGAAAGTGGCACCCTCATAGTTTATCGATTTTAAATCCCTTCTAAATGGAGGTGCCTTTCACTTTGTTTACTATATTTGCCTTTCAGTTGTATCCAATTTTTCGATTTGTCGCCTTGTTGTGCAGTACGCGTACAAGTCGCCAGCAAGTTGCTATGCAGCTCAGCCGCCATATAATTATAAATAATAGACAAAACTTTTCATCCGGTGTTTGATTTCTTCGTCATGACGACCAAGCCGCTATTCAAAGCCAAGGTCAAGCGCAATTATTAATTATTTCTGCATAGTTGCAGCCCGCAGGTCCTAGGGGATCGATACTAAAATCTGTGCTATGGTCACGACACTTATTGAGGGACGCCTAGGTGACGAGAGTTTTGTTGCATTGGACACATCGATATCATGACGCGTTACGGTCGGGGAAAAAATCAATTTTTCTAGTGATGGTCTCAAGTTGAATCAAATCTTTTTCGATATTTTCTTGCTAAACCAGTGAAGGGAGGGATATACATTTCTGAACTGAATTCAGTCTATCGCATTCAAAAGGAAATATTTGATTTTAGTCGTTATTCTCAAGGAATCTATTTTTATGTTACCTATCGAGGATTTCTTATTTGTAATTAAATTAAATCCAGCAACATTTATGTGGATACATTTTTAAAGGCACACTATTTGCCCCATTTAAAAAAATATCTTATAAAAATTGAGCGCACTTACAAAAGCAGAGAATTAATAGGAAGAACACATAAACTATTAATTCCCGCAGAGTCGTTTTCACATAAATCTCCCGATCTTTGCTGTTTGCGAGTTGCCTCGTTGCCCATATGCCTGAAAAGAAAATTGGTACATACGAGTAATTTAAAACATCAAAATCAATTTATTGTTACGAATTTAATATTTAACAGGCGGATCATTGAAAATCATGAGCGCTTAATATGCATTTGTTTATCACTTGTCATTTGCACACTGAACTTTAACACTGAATAAGGAATACTGTTTGTTTTCTTTGAAAGCCATATTACAGAGTTCTGTTACACTGGCCTTGGCCTGTCCATAATTTATTCTGAATCAATAAAATTTAATAGATTCGATAAGTGTCAGATAAAATCGAAAAAGAAAAAAGGGCACGAGAATATTTTTTCGGCCTTTCTACCACTTTTTGATGAGAGGATTTTCTCAGGCCGAATTGTCTCTATTCGGTATTATGAATGAATTTATCTGATGTTTGCCGACTAATGTGCATCGATTTACTAGTCTTGATTTGATTTGTCTGTCAATAAACCATGACAAATCAATGTTATTATATCTACGCTTCTTATTTCAAATTAAAGCAGGTTATTATATATCTAATTTTGTTTGTATGTTTAGGCGCACCAATATTGATTGGAATTTGTCGCCATTGGCGTGTTGATCTGACTGAAATTCAGTCGATTATTAGTATCGATTTTGTTGTTTTTCGGTCTATCTGATGCAGCTAACTGATCCGGCTTGTTTCCTGCTCCCAAATATAGATCGCTGGAATAGGTGGGAGTCTAATAATTGTCCGACCTTGACAACTATTTGTTTGTAACTGAAACCATAACTATCCTTTTAATGCAGTTGGTTACTGTTTTGTTTTGTGATCGATTCAGATTTACAACCTGGCTATTTAACCGGCAATTATCCCGATTACTCAGGATACGTCATTCTGAATTTAGCGGGAAATTGGACAAAATTCGATTTCTCTTTGGCACGCCACGGTGCCAAATTAATTACATTTATTTTTCATCACATTTTTATTAGGAAATCTTGGCACGCCGAGCCAAATTTCCTTCCTTCCACCTTTACTCCGTCAATATTTTCCCTCATGGCAGTCCAGTTAGTGTAATTGTATGTGATAACGAACGTGGCGAATCCAGTCGTTTCCATTAAGCGACTGGTAGCGCCATGTTCGTAACCATATCCTTGATTGAGGACAAGATGGCCGTTCCAATCCCTTCCGTTTGCAGCACGTGTTAGTCAAAAGATGTTGTCATGACAAATATTTAATGAATGAAGTGATTATGGCTGAAATCATGGGATTATGTAACAATGAATTTCGTCGTTAATCTATATTTTACCTTTATTTAAATGTAAATTTTTAAGAAGTGATTTTTTTGTATGCTTATACGACTCATTTGATGAATGGATGAGTAAAAACGATGAGATCAGATATACATTTTTTAGTGCAATTTACTTCGTTTCAAGTACTCATATTCATGTCAGGTTTAATGATTTGTATACGAACCAGTGATGCATCCTGAAAACGAGGCCCAACATCCCTTCTTTTCGTCGCCGGTGGTCCCGCCGAACGCCTGGACCTCCTGATGCAGGGCGCCGTACGCTTCCAGGTCATGATTCTTTGGATGTGGGCCGGATGGTGGATATGGAGTCGTCGTGCCCTGAGCCATGCTCTGTCGGCGCGGGTCATTCCAGGCCTGACGTGCCGCCTGATCAGAATCCTTCATATGGTTCATATATTAAGTGACGCTATGCCCTGGACGTGATACTGCACTAAAAACTCGAAACTTGGTCGTGACAAACACAATTTCACGGTTTTGACGTTTACAAACGTCGATCGACGATTTAAATCAGATTTTATAATCTGGTATTTTTCTTTCTGAAAGTTAAACTTTTGCGCCAGTTTTGGAATGTCAGGTGAGCATTTTTGGAGGACCAAAAAATTGTAGAACGTGGAATCGACGCCAACTGGTGCGGCGCTAAAGACTGAACCGAAGACCGACAAGTGCGCGAATGCTATTTGTAACTACCAAAGTTTGTCGATTTCTCGCATGTCGCTTGGTAACCAAAAAGAAAAAATAAGCGTCTGGTGAAAATCACAGCTACGTCATTGCTGTAGCGAGGGCAGCAGTTTGCGCGCGTCGCTCGACCACTGGTTGAATTAATGTGGGTGGCATAACTGTCCCTCCTCCCCCGCAGATACAAAGAGGTCCCCCGCGTAGAAAGAGATTCATCCCACTGGGAGAAACGTGACGGGGTCAGCTTAAAAATATGAAGTCGCCAATGTCGTTCCAACATTTCCGGGACAAGCTTGTAGCAATCAAGACATTTTTTTTCATAAGTTGATATCTTTGAAAATATCCCCAGACCAGTTCGTTCTAATTTTATTCGAGAAAGATTTTTTATTTTTTCTGTGCGAAATTCATTCTAACGTTAAAAATAAATAAGATATCTTAAATTGTGCTGGAATATGATTTTTTTTGCGCGAAATGAATGGAAAGAAAAGGGTTGAGACGATTACCATCCTTGGTTTCATGAAGCCCGAGTTTCAAACAATGACAATTTGTTGTCCAACAAGGTAAAATTGGAAAGCAGTTTTCAATATTGCCGTCCGTTCCTTTAAATAGTGATAGCAGATAAAATAAATTTAGAAATAATAAAATTCCTTAAGTATCAACCAATTATGTTTTTAGAACATTTATGAAATTTCAGTAACCGAGTAAGTTTTTGCAATCAGCCTAACCAGTCGTTCCGAAAATCTGTTCCGATGATTAAAAATGCATGTGATTCACTCGTCAAATTGATTTCTACAGTACAATTTATTTGCGTAGCGCACGCAAGAATAACAAATGTTAACAAAAACTGCTAAGTACAATTGCTCTCAAAATATTTTCTGTTCTAGTCAAAAAGTAAATGGTTATGACAAGAATGATCTTAATTTTAACTTAATGTGTGTTATGTGCTGTCGAGTCGTCTCTGGTCACCCTGTAGATAAAATCTCCTGTATTTTAGAATAGAGTTAAAGCACACTTCGCAAGATTGGTCAGACTTATATAAAATCATGCTAGCGATTTATTTTTTGTTATATAGTATTACTAGTGTAATACTTTATAACAAAAAGTAAATACAAGCACAATGTGATTTGTTATTAGATAAAAATGAGCTATTCCTGGTTTTCGACCCTGAGCATTCAGAATAAGACAAGGCCCAATAACTGCTGCTGCTGCTGTGCAGTTGGGAAAGTTAATAAGAAACAGTCCAAAATCTAAAGTAGGAAAAGGCGATTGACTGATTTAAAGAACAGGCTCAACTCGTGCGTGGTTGCGCCTTAAAATAACCACACGAATAATACGCAGTAGAAATCACTCGATTCATATGCCTTATTTATATTTCACAGAAATTCCTGCTTCACGCGAAACATAAGTAATTATTTTGAAGTTATATATTTTTTTTAATCCATAAGATTGCTGGTTTGCTTTGAAAGAAACTCCTATCTTTTTCAAATTGAATAGAACACGAGTACACTCAATTTAGTTGTTTTGCTTAAATGTATTATTGAAAGTGTAACATTTTTTTTTTTCAATTTTTTCATATTTATTGTCAAGCGATACAATTGGGGAGCAATTATGGATAGTCATTTTAATTTTCCACATTGTACATTTACATTGAATCGAATCATTTCATATGAACTTCACAATCAGTTAAGATTAGCTCCCTTGTCTGGTGTTGACAGATAAAGAAGGAAGTATTTGGTGAGGAACTACGAAGATAACACAATAATTTCGAGCACTAATATAATTATTAACAAATTTTACTACAAGGGTAAGCATATTCACATATGTACATTTCCAATTCTACTCTTGAGTAAAAACTGAAACAGTCCACTAATCAAAAGGTGTGCCTCGCTTTTACAAAAAAAGGAACACTAGGAAGGAATGGTTAGTACACTGATCGAACTGGAGTAAATCTACTGCAAAGCTTCGAATCGATCGAGAGGGTTAGTGATTTACGAGCATTTCTACAGGCAGTTAATATGAAAACCCCGTGAAAAATGAATGATTAACCCGAAATAAAATCGTGATTTCCGGTGCTGCTTCTCGATGCTCCAGTTCGGTCAACGAGTTTGGCAGTTAGTGAGAGCACTTAAAAGGGATGGAGGAAATATTACGATGTTCACATCAAATCAGTTTTGAACACTGATATTACATTAGGTCAACCTACAATTAATTTCGTTTGGGAAACACCTTGAGCATGGCTTATTGCCTCTCCAGACGATGCCATCTATGTCTTGCGCTTAATCATTACTGGACCAACATTGTCACCGCTCTCCTTGTTGTATGCATTGTGGCTGCCATCGCAGTAGGGGAACTATTAAAATAAAAGGCGTGTTGAATAAATAGAACTTCTGTTACGCATTAATGCATGTATTTCTTCCCGAATAATAGTTTAACAGACTACAGGAAAACAAGAACGTAGAATTTCTTTCTAAATTGCACTTTTCAAATTGACTTAAATATTCTCGGTTGAGAGTTAATAGGCATGCACGGAAACACTTTCATTGATATTTGGGAGGAAACATTAGGCGATCTTAATAGGAACATTCACATTTATCCTAGTCAACATTTTAATGAAACTTGTCTTTGATTAATTTAAAATGTTTTTGGATGAACGGACGCGAATAAGTACTTGCCTGCTTGGACCGCCAACATCGGCAGTAGCAGTTTTTCGCACCCAGGTCCTCGATATCAAAAGCGTGCACCACTTTATCGCTATCCTTTTGGATGCAAGGATTGCAGCCGGGCTTTTGTTTCTTGAAGAATCGAGTGTACGTCACCCACGAAAAGAAAGACACCGTACCAGCGACCGGAACCAACTTGATCCAGTCTTTAACTGCAGTGACAATGGATAAATGGACAAAGTTACTTAAGTACACCAACCAGACTGTCTTCAGCGAGAAAATCCGACGAGCATATTGTTAAAACCATTTTCTGTTAAATTTCAATAAACTATCCGAGATGACGATAGTCTTAAAGAAACATCTGGGGCATATTTTCTTAGTGAAAATGTCCCGACAATATCATATTGGTACCAGTGTAACTTCACAGATCAACAGGTTTTGCCTTTCGTGGCAATAAAAGAAATATTAAGTTTAGGGGGTGAATGTATCTATGTGGCTGAATATTGTCCAAATTGTTAACTTCTAACAGTTTTCTGTCCTTTGAATAAACATGCGTCGATATTGGAAAAATTTACAGTAGCACATGACGTGCATACGTATACGGTCATAGGGCCACCTGCGTCGATGTAGGAACCCACAAACAGACCTCCCCCCTCGAGCTGGAATTTGTAATTTGATGCCACGATTCTTGGCAACTGTTCTTTCTGTTAATTTATAGAGTTCATTTCAAAAACTTAGAACACGTGACGAAATGAAGCGATGAACATACACATTTCGTTAATGAGGTCATGAAACATGCAGTTGGCCTTGGTTTCATGGCCGGACCAGGAAGGACATATTTTTTACCTGATAAACGAAATATTCCTCCGAAAGTGCTTGGAACTGGCAACGAGCTCAGATAGTTGGGCAGCCACACCGTGACTCCTTTAGACACCGTTTCCATGTTGAAGGCAGAAAGACTATTTTAAAAGTATTTTAGTTACTCGCGGTACTGTAAACCGATTACGAAAAAAATCAACGAAGCTTTTCCGGCGAAAGCCGCAACCGGAACCGGACGTTACTGAATAGAATAGAACCGCCCCCTCCCTCTCCAGCCAGCAGATTTGTGTATCTAGATTGAGGGCATGCTGCGTCAATCTTTGGGAAAAGTCTCACCGGCCATTTGACTCGACATTAAGAATAAAATATCAACGCACTATATCTTAATCCGAATGATGAGCCTATGTGTCTACATTTGAAGATCTTTGACCTCGTCCTGTTCGCCACCGCAGGAGGGCGCATGTTTCTCTCAGAGCTTTCAGGGTAATGGAAGTGTTAATTATAGAAAAAGTTATTGGTAAAATCCTTGTTTATTTAGTGCTCAAATAAATCCTGAACGATTGAAGGTGGACCTTTCAAATGAAAAACCATGATATCCGAATGATGAGCCTTTTTCCACAAGTAAAGCCACAAGTAAAAATATCCAAATCGCTTATTTCCTGAAAGATAGTAGCAAATCGATACCGTTATCGATATATATATACATTCACATATTAGTCCACATATGTGTTTAGAATATGATCGAAGTGTGGGAGCGTCGATCTTCCATAATTCGGTTGCTATCGGATCACAAGGCAGAGTAGCTGGGTAAAAGCACAGAATAGTAAAAAATGAAAAACGCCCTCATGTCGAACACTACCAATACATGTAACCAAGCTCGTTGGTAACCGTGTTAACTGGCGAGTGATGTAACGGGAACCCGTGCGTTGAATAGACGAAACCCCAAATTTTAATACGCGCGGTCGGTCACCGAAGACGAGGAAGACAAATAGTTCCCTGTGGACTTTACGAGCCACTCGGCAAATCTCTTGCATCGGATGCATGAAACGAAGTCAAACTTTTCTAAACCATTTTAAACGATAAATAATTTAGTTTATGTGTTGATCGATTGCCATAGGAACAAGTCCTGTTAACGACGACGAGCCTGCGCGCATATCATTGCGCCCCAGCCGTTCTTCTGAATCGGCCATCTTGAATTTCGCCGTCTGAAAAACTCTCGAGTTGCTGCATCTTGTGTGCGGGTGTCTTCAACGTGATTATATTATTTCCGTGCCGATTTGCTGTCACTAAATACACACACATATAAATGGCTTTAAAAAGAATCAATAAGGTAATGCGCGACTCCCTATTTCATTTCTTGAATCTGGGTTTGTCTGTGGGTGTCTGAAAGGCTGTGTGGCCCTTCGTTGTTTTGCTCTGTTGTTCGCCTCCGTAGGCCTATCTCAAGGTTTTTTTTACAGTTCGTTTCGAAGTCCTTGGAGATTAGAGGCGTTGAGCTTAATGTTTGAACCGCTTGGTGGCGTTGCTATTTCATTCCATTTGCCATCGTG
This sequence comes from Mycogona germanica, assembly GCA_034698785.1. Classification (NCBI taxonomy): domain Eukaryota; kingdom Metazoa; phylum Arthropoda; class Diplopoda; order Chordeumatida; family Chordeumatidae; genus Mycogona; species Mycogona germanica. The sequence goes on from JAQGBY010001234.1 coordinate 18,883, forward strand.
TGTTTTTGTTCGTGGCTCTCTAGCGGGGAATGAATATGTTTAACGCACCCCGCTCGAAGAGCTTCAGAGGGATCTGTAAATTTGGTCAAAATTGAATTTTGCAGCAGTGTTCCTTCCTCTAAGAGTGGATTGCTGTGACCAAATCCAAAATGCCGGTTGCGTACGCGCAATATTATATGAGCAATGCGATTCCTGCGTTATATTCAGAGCAGTATTTTAGTGTGGGGGAAATTGGTTGATGAGTGGAGGTAATATGAGGTCAAGTCTAGCCCGAACAAGCTGGGGTCAAAATTCTGGTGCAATAATAGGCCTAGTTAGGTAATGGTGGGTTGGATTTTTTTTTTTGGTTAGGGCGAAAAGCTGAAACCCTAAAATATTGTTGCTTATGCAGCGAAGACTGGGTATTTCGTGAAAATTGCCGCAACCAATGTGGCGGTCAAGGTTGGAACCGAAATTAGGGTTTCAGAGGTAGAAGTAGGCCTACATTGTCTCAAATCAGTTGACATACGATCATGGATGACTAACCAAAATATCCGCCAGGGGGCTCGTGAATGTCTCCCCAATGGCTGCCTTGTCTATTGGGCTCCTAAACACAACTTATCAGTTTGAATGCCTTTTTGTCGACGATTGTGTTACGTAGAATGGGCCAACCCGGTTAACCAAAACTAGTTCTGTTACGTATCTAACCAGAATCTAAAAATTGTCTTTAAAGCTCAGATTTTGCTCACTGTATCCGGCGAAATATCCGGTCACAATCACTTTGTTACGCCATCTTGTTCCCCAACTCAAAATAATAAATGGCAAATGCAATAAGATTTCTCGCTAAAATTGCGCATAAATTGGAAATCTAAAATGTTCTTAATAGGTGTCAAGGTGTTCTCGCTCAAGTCAATATGTTGGATAGTTAGTTTGACAACGGATTGTGATTTGGACAAAACAAGTGACTTAACATGGTCCATTAAACGTTTGTAGGCCTAGTGGACGTCGTCCACTGTATCACCAGTGTCACACACACAATGGGGAAATTCGTTGGCAGTGCAACCCGGAATGTGAGAAGCATCAGAACGCTGTCTTGCTATTCGAACAATGAGCAAAAGACTTGTTTACTATAAACACAAGCTTTGGAAGTAAAGCTTTTGTGTGATGCTCTATGGAATGTCGTGGAGTCTCGACAAAGATAGTTGGCCCATAACCATAATCTTTCATCTATATACTGTGTCATAAGTATGCCAGAGTCCAGCTCAACAAGTTTCATGAACAGTTATACTGAACGTAAAACTTTTTAGGCCTAACTATCTAGACAAGGCTATGATTGATCAGGTGGTCTACTTAGCAGTCACTTAATGAGTTGCTTCGTTCCAGTTCAAAAAATCAAAAATACCGGTTAGCCTTAAGTAACAAATTCACGTTGGATTCAGTTGAAAGCAACGGAGGCTGACTATTGCGTTACTGCAGTGATGAGTCAGCTGGCAGTGACGTCATAGAGGGACTTGACACTTGGAAATTCATCAAATTGAGTTTCAACTTTTTTTAAACGATAGGTTTCAAACCCTGGAGGTGGTTAGCATTTGAAGTTGTAGTTTCTCTATATTTAACTTTGAGCCACTACAGCCTAGGATGCCCGGTCTCATTTGGGGGGGGGGGGAATACATTCAGCAACTTGAAAGGTCAGGCGAGGCTGTGCATTGTTTTTGGCCAAGCTACCCTAGTATCACTTGAAAATTCTAAGAGTTGCGCCGTTGGGCAGCACACACAGGTTTTGTTTTATGTGGCAAGAGACATATCTGTTCTGGTAAAAGTAAAATAGAAAGGGTTCCAATATAAAGCTAATAAGTACTTGCGTATAGGCAATATTTAAACTTAAATGGTCCTAGCACCACGCTGCGTACGTTTTAGTGGATCGATAATTTCAGTTTGAACGGGATATCAGCGACTGACGTCATATTTTATTCCTTTGTGTTCGTGTCTGTATACGTTTTCGCTCGTTATAGCTACGAAAGCGCAAACTGTCGATCGCTTTAAGAATATAGAACGTGCGGAATAATGTACGTGTACTTCGTTGTTTAACGTCGGCTAAACAATTACTATCCGTGAAGCAACACCGGTTGTGCTCCCGCCGCTTGGATTATGAAAATCAACGATTGGTTGTTAAAAGTAAAGGGCATTCCAAATATTAACCACTATCCTATTATAAGTTATCACATAATTTGTATACATCTAGGCCTATACTGTAATCGCAGAACTGGGGTCTACAAGTGAACCAGGTAGATGTAGAAATGTGAAGATCACATGGCTAGTTTTGTGGTGTCCCTCTCATAGTGCCTAAGCATCAAGAGGGGTACAGAAACGCTTGTAGTGCAGTGAAGGGAAATTGAAAAACAGTCCAGGTAAATAGTGGGCCAGACTAGCGTTTCGTGGAGGAATCCCATATTTGTTGACCTTACCTTGGATGCAGACAAAAGTAGCATGTTATGAAAATTGTGTGATCTAAGCAACCTCAAGTTCAATGATGTTATGCGACCTAATGTGAGTTCTCGACTAACTTCGTTTTTCTATTTTCTGCAGGAACTTCAAGACCTTGGCCGGGATCCGCCCGCGCAATGCTCCGCTGGCCCAGTTGGGGATGACTGTAAGCATCTTATCTAACTGAATTCGCCAGCATATCTATTCGATAGTAGTGGGCAGATGCACACGAAATAACTTCATCCCAGATTAATCGTACCCACCGTGGGTTTTCACGTAGATAACGCGAGCCTATGAGGGACAGTCCTAGTTAAGTTATTACTATTTTTTTAATTTAACAACTAAGCAAGTGCCTACACCAGCTTAGACGCCGTAACAAAAATAACCCAGTAGCATCGACGTTTCTTAACCAAAAAGCTGTTACTAGTTGATTGAGGGGAGAACCTTGTGGTCATTAACATTAAGTTTTCGTATGTAAACCCACCCAAGCGATTTAACCTGAAGGAACACAAAAACATCATTGAATGTAAAATTGCTCATATGTAGCTAAGGTGTATATAAAAATTCGATGTGTTTAACGTTCTTGGTACATAAACGGTAGCTTTATCTCTCGCAGCAAAGTGAAATCTTGCTTGTAAAATATATGGTGGCCTAATCTATGAGAATATCATTCTGGTGTGCAATGGTATAATCTGTTAGTAGGGGCGGTCGGGCGTGTTTCAGTAAATAGTTTCAGTTTGGGTGTGGAGACATTTTTACCAAGTTGCCGACTAATAAGTACGCCAATAAATGGCGATGAGATTATCGGTTATTTGTTATTTTAAAAAGCTGATGGCATCAGAATTTTTTGTTACAATATATACCCACAAGCAGCCCCGGATGGGGCCTATGGCGGTTAAATCCGCACCAATTGTGATTAGATGTATTTAGTCACCTCTCAAGAAAATAGACCAAACTAGGTAAACGTACAATTTGGGTCAAGAATCTAGTTTGTCCAGCTAAAACTACATGTGGTGCTTTCGTGTCGTTTGGCCGAAATCGGGATTGCTAAAGTTAATACCTCTACTCCAAAGCGAGTCCCGGTCTCTGATGATAATTTGAGCAATTATGAATGAGACATGGAATCAAAAATTGTTATGACTCGCATTCAGCGTTGTTCTTATCTAACATGTTTAATTCGCAACCAAGTCAAATGCTTTTGTGAGCTAGTGTGAGGCAGGTGTAAGTTTTGTGCGATGCACGTTGATACTGTCCGAATAATCTAACTAGTTTTCCAGTTAGTAAAAGATTCGCAAATGCATGCCAGTTTCGTCATGCACTACACCAACATTTTGCTCCTATAATTGCTGATTAACCGCTGCCAGAATGCTAAGCTCTTAAAGCATTTTGTCATTTGATCGTACATGTACAATAAGATTTGTCCATGCTGATGCAGAGATTCGCAACCACGGCTCATTGCGTATGTATGGCACAGCCGGCTTGGGGTAGGTAGCTTGTGGGAGTTCAGAGACGTATCCATAAATAGATCCGGTTAGACAGTACGCACGCCTTCGTCAAAGCAAGAGTCCCGTTGCAGCCCCAAGAACGTGTGGCATCAACTTTTTCCACCCCAAATCCAATTTGGCTCTTGTATGTTGTCGGCCTGTCGCCGCGGACCGCGTGTTCGCAGTCGCTTAGGTGTATTCGGTCTTGAGCGTTTTCTACGATTGGCCTAGTTCCGGGATAGACTATTCTATTTGCAATTAGGCCTTCCGGCCAAACCTGAGCAAGTGGCATCTGGGTTGCTGGCTCCTGTGAGTAACACGTTATTCTGTTTTTCTCCTTTTTTTTTCTTTTTGTCTAGTGTTTCATTGGCAAGCAACAATAATGGGCCCTGTAAGTTGATGGTTTCTGTTTATCTGGATCGCTGGAAGCGGTCGAGTGTGGTTGGTGTTTGGGGAATAATAATTTCATTAGTGTTCGTTGGGTCATTTCATTTCTTAGATGTATTTTTTCTTTCCCGCAGCCCGACAGTCCATATCAAGGAGGCGTTTTCTTCTTAACAATCCACTTCCCCACAGACTATCCTTTTAAACCACCAAAGGTACTTTTTCCTGACATTCTGATTTGTTAACATTTTGCTTCTGAAAAATCAAATAGGATACGGAATTCCTGGAATCCCTGCCTGGAAGAAAACCAAAATGTCGGCGAAGGCAAATGACGCGCAAATTGAGAATTGATCATAAGAATAATTGAAAATTACGATTTTAAGTATTAATTGTAAATAATTGATTGTACTAAGTTGTAAAAAAGAAATGCATATATATATATGTGTGTGTATTTATTTTTTTTTCCAAAAACTGACCAAAATTATGATTTCAAATGGCTCTATGAAAACAAATCTTATTTTTTTCTTCTAATCAACTGTGGTCAACCGCACTACAGGCGTTACGTCCCTCATGGTGCTTAAGCACTGTGCGAGGGGGAACGACCAGTACCCCGGGATCGAAACTTCGAGAGCCCGCGCCGGGGAGCGTAGCCTTCTTACAATCCAGTTTGATGAGTGTTAAAGCTAACTTCTTTCTTTGTGCTATTTCTTTTATTTCCGTTGCAGGTCGCATTTACTACTCGCATATACCATCCTAATATTAATAGCAATGGTAGTATCTGTTTGGATATTTTGAGATCACAGTGGTCCCCTGCACTAACGATTTCTAAAGGTAAAAATTTATCTGGTAGTCCCTTGTATTTTTGTTTTCTTATTTTGTGCATTTCCTGTTATTCCCAACAAGTGACACATTTTGTTTCACAACCAATAGAATTTATGCCCGTTTATGCGAAACTGATTCAAAATAGACAGATTTCGGCTCAATTAATAAATGTTGCATTTGCCTGATCGTTTTTTTGGGAGATCACTTGTTCATTAGCGTCTTTCTTTCAACAGTACTATTGTCAATCTGCTCGCTGCTGTGTGATCCCAACCCGGACGATCCGCTAGTACCCGAAATCGCTAGGATCTACAAAACTGATCGCGAGAAATACAATGAACTGGCGAGAGAGTGGACCCGAAAGTACGCCATGTGATTGACCTGCGCCGCAACCGACGTCGTTTCGTGGCTTCGTTCACGCCTACACACGCAGCACATTTGTTTTTGAGAGTATCCATCTTCAACCGACCTCGAACCAACCAGCCCCCCTCCCCCTTAATTTCTTAAATTTACCTCCCACTCCTATCCCTGCCCACCCACCAATCTCCCCATCCATAATTCCATCTTCCCTTGAAAATAGTTACTCTTTACCTAGAAACACTGGTCGATCCGAAAAACTCCCCCGTATCTTCTCCATTCCTCACTTTTTCGTTTTTGTTCTCGCTATTGTTCGCGGGTAGCGTTGGTAAAAAATATTAAAAAAATATATCACGTAAAAAAATTAACTTTGTTTTCATCCCTCTTCATTCGATCCTCTGGCCGTGAAACAGCTGTGCTCTTAACGCGGTTGAACGAGGCTACCCGATTATTATCTTTTGAAAATGTTAATCTTGGTGGGGTGTTCGGCCACGGGAGGGGGGAGACGGAACTAGAGGAAATAATTGCGGGATAGTGTGCACCGGTTACAATACAGTGCGTCTTGAGACATTACAGTTGTCGTGTATTTGAATTTATTTCGGATGGCTTTTTTAAAAAAAATTAATGCACTTTCCCTCGTGTTCGTTTATTCCAACACCCAATGTCGGAAGAACTACTTCGTCAGTTACGCATGTTGGGGGAGAGGGGGGTTAACCGGTTGGTCTGGATGTGTGACGCAGAGGGCAAATATTTTGCGGGGGGATGGGGGGAGGGATCACGGGGTCTTAAGTCAAATCATTTCAAAGATTTTCCGGGGGGAGGGGATGACCGGTTGCCCACGTTTTTTCTTAATTAAACGTGCGATTCACATACTGTCCAAATAATTGTTCCCATGTCGTGTGACTTAAAATAAATTTTCTAATGATGTATGTCGAGATTAAGAGGACGTTTAAAAAAGTGGCCAATTGATTAATTTGAAACATTTAACTTAGCGAGAGAAAGAAAAAATGAAACACTCCATGTACTTCTGTTAGTAAAACGTTTCTTACAGCTTGATCAAGGTGTTTGGGTTTGAGCTTTTCATGTTTGTTTGTTTTTTCGCCTCCTCAAAAGCGAGTGCGGTTTTTGTTTCAGGATTAAGAAGGCTTAGATATTTGTGAGAATTCTACTTTAAAATTACTCGACATCGTCTAGGGTTTCTACTCCAGGTGTACAAAAAGTGTCCAGTCAAACATTCAGATATGAAATTCTGTATATGAACTTTACTACAATTGATTCTCGGTCAGTTTGCGATCACTGTGTTCGCTTGACCGTGCAATCCCTCTTATGTATGTAAACTAGTTTTGTCTTTCTGTAATTATCTTTTTGTGAGAAAATAGATTTTTGTTTCACAAATGTTGTTGGGGAAGTTCTTACCGACTGTAGTATGCATGTCTGCTCATTACTCTGAACTGTGTCCGGTTCTTGGGTTCTGTTTTTTTATAAATGCCGTTCAGAACCGAATTTTTTAAAAACTACGAGTCTATAGGACTTTCAGATATTTATGCAACTACTACCCTATAGCCGTCTGCGTATTGTGCATCAACACTTATTTAATATCTTACTATTTTCAATGTTTTTATAATTGTGTGTGGTAGGGAAGGGGGGAGGGGCTTGTTTTTGTTTGTACGAGGAATTATTTTTAACAGTTGAGGAGAATTTCACTGAATATAAATTATAAAATAAATTTCTTAGTATTCCTTCCAACCCTATGGCTCTTATTTAGTCAGTGGTCTTGTTAGGGGGTCACGAAACATGAGATGGTAGAGAAACAATCGGTAGAAATAAATAATTCAAAAGGCTGCCCATTAAAAAGTCAAATCTAATTCTCCATAAGGTGATTCGTTGTAATTATTTTCAAAATTCTAATATCTGTCGATGCGATATTATCTTCAAAGTATTCTATGAAAAACACAAATTAGGATGTTTTAAGAAATATATTTTTTTTTTGCCAAAAATAGGATGACTAGCAATTTAACACCACCTGTATTCTTGTGATTAACCTTTATTCTTAAGTTTCTTGACCCCCAACAGTAATTATAAATGCGTTCTTCCTAAACGTTCCTCGTAAAATTTGAATTGGCCGAACTGTTCTGTTCGAGAACCTTCAGAACAATCTTTCGTTGCTTTAGTTAACGGGTAGCTGGTCAGTTACACAATGAGTAAGCCTGGCTGCAGTGATATAGGTTAAAATGTTATGAAATTGTTCTCCCTTTTTATTGTAGTCCTAAATGTCGAAACTGTTCATCGGCAGATTCGCAACGTGAATTATTACGGGCGCATTTTAAAATTACTCAAGAAGTTAGTCGCGATACCGAAGTTTCATGCTTGTCTTAGTGTATGTGTATAAAACTGACCACTTTGCGACATTTGGGCGCGTTTATAAATTGTCCGAAAGTACCGCTAACTCTGGAGTTTCTGGTCCAAACACAATTTTCATATTGATTTGTGTTATTACATTTTCTTTGCGCTCCCATATGATTAGCCAACGACCACATACGCGTCAATTTTCAAATATTTACTTTGTTGGTGGGGTTGTGCCGATCAAGCATATGATTTGTGTAATCTTCTAAGTAACCGATTTTATGATTTGTTTAGTGAAATGTCAAATTATTTTTTGTCTCCCTCCTTTTTGTCCTGCACTTGGCTCCATGTTTGAACTACTGAAAAACAGCTGCCCGATTTATTTTTCCGACACTTATTTGGTATCTTATGTGGACACCTGGGGGATGACATGTACTACTATACTTGTTGAATATGAAATAAACAAGTGACGGTGCCACCTGCGGCACATTAATGGTTATTTTAGATTGGTATTGTGGATAATTAACGTCGTGGGGATGGCAACCAACTCTTTCCCCCCTTTCAACGCGCTTTAAACAAACTTGAAATTATAATCATTGGGTCTAGGTTGGTGCAGTTTCTAATAGAAGTCGTGCCAGCAATCTGTGATTAGATTTCTCGTTACTGCACGAACAAATGGTTTTATGCGAATTATCTACGAACCATGCACATTTGTGTGGTTAAACGAATTTTTAGGCGTAGCTGACTACTTATCCTGAAAAATCAAGAAAATTGATCATCGGCTTTGACATCTATCTTAAAAAAACATTTACTAACTTTTTTAAAAAGCCTTTTAACAAAATATTTCAGCTCTGATGCAGTCATGTAAATAGTTCCGGTGGATTTGACAATTGTGAAATATTAAATTTGATGAACCAATTTCAGCGGAATATTTTTCCGACTATAACGATAAACTTTTATTATACTATTTTCATACATTGTAAGTTTTGTATGACCAATCAAAAAGTTACTATTGGCGACTATCGGAACTTAGCGGGGCATTCCAATAGTAGGTGTGATTTTTTTTCGGCACCATTTACTAGGCTTGATTGTAGGTTAAGCAGGTCAATGACCCAATTACTCTATAGACTTGATATTTTGAACTGTATCTGACGGGGAAGTCGCGACACTTGTGATCACCGTCGGACTTGGGGGGGGGGACTAATCTTTGATCCAGGCCAAACATTTTTTTAGAAAATTAATTTTCAAAAAAATATGATCAACTTGATGTAGACTGCTAGGTTCAGTCACGAGATGTTCACGTCATGCACGATTAACGTCAACTACAAGAAGCGTCAGACTGGAAATCTAGGACAGCGACCCGGTTTAGTCTGTAGTCGATCCCGGAATAAGGTCTCCTAGTGCCTAGTTTGCACACCGATTCGCGATTAATCGAAAATCAACGCCGAGGGGAAACTACGAAGCATTTTTTTTCTTGATATATTTCTTAAGGAGGCCCACCAGCGTGGAAGCATTTACCTTCTTGAAGGTCAGAATTTAACAGAATCAGCGCGTGCCGCTCGTCCGTACTTAGATAAGAAATGACTAGGCACTCTCGAATGGCAATTCGTCCAACTCAATTGTGATTAAGATTCGATCTATCACGTGATTTGTATCGCTTGCGATGGACTGGATCTCAAGTAATTACGAGAAATTTGCATAAAAATGTGTTCATGTCAGCCATTTTCCTTGAATATTGAAACCTCGTGTGTTCGCCGTCTATTGTCAATAGACGGCGATACTGGCGGCTCTGTGCTTCGTAGTTTCCCCTCATGTCGATAGACGGCGTTGACTTCCGATTAATCGGCGAACGCCGCGAATCGGTGTGCAAAATAGGACTCCCACCCCTACTACCTCTGTGGTCCAGTAAATTGTAAGACTAGATTAATATTTGGTAAATAGACAACTCGTAATACACCATTATAACCTCAATATTGGTAAAATGCAAATGCTTGATTTTTTACTCAAAGTTGCCATAATCTTACAAAAATCAGCCCCTTGCAAGCTGGGAGTGAATAACGATATGTTATGGATGTGTGCTGACAGGTACAAGACGTGTCGTTTCTAGGACGTACACATCGTTGCTATCTTGTTTACACGGCGGAATAATCTGAAGTGGAGTAAAAACCGATCAAACATCGGTGGTTGGCCTCTTTATTAAGTGTCAATGAGACAGAGAATCTCGATCCGAATGTCATGACGCACGCTATGTCAAGCTGTGTCGAGATATTCTTTGGGTTTTCTAACCACCATTTTGATACTTGCCACTTTTTGCCAATAATCTTTTATCTTTATGTGGCGTCTTGCAAGGGAATATAGGTTTCCCTCACCAATTATTGTGTGAATTTTCGTTCTCTGGCCATTTAACCTTTTTTCGATCAGAAATCAGACCGACATGGGGGCCCTACGAGTGTGTATTTCGTCAGGCGTGGGACTTATTTATCTGTTGAGCTGTTTCGACGTCAACTATGCCCACGAGGATCAGCCAACCGGCTCCGCCAAATATGATTCCGACCAGTTCACGTCCAGCATCGCTCAGGGACCGCATTTTGTCATGTTTTTCGCACCTTGGTGAGTTGGAATTCGTCGCTTTGGTCCTTTAAAATTAATGCCGTCACTTCTAGTTGTTCAACTTTGGCGTCTCACTCACAATCATGCGTCACTTTCCAAAGCTACTCCAATCCTGACCATAAATTGATCCGGGCACGGGACCGTTGCCATGTTGCCGCACTAGCATGCACACCATGAGAAACTTAAAAGCCAGACTATTTAAAATATGTTTATTGCGATTTCCAGTCAAGGGACCAGAGATCTACGCCATGAAAGGCGCGCCAGGTGAACTTTAATTATTTCCTCCCAGAACTTGCATTCGAACCAAGAACTTCAAGCAGAATGTCAATGTGTGACCGAATTGAAGTTTTTCAGCCCATCATCCGCGATATAGTCGATCAGCCGCATTTGATAGACCGTACATTAAGGCTTTTCCTTTCGCACTAATTAAATTCAATGACTGACCAATCTGAGAACCTTCGCAGGAGCGTTTGGGGTGTTATTCCAATTAGCTCAAATTTGCATTTGCAATAAGAGTTGGGCCCGTTGTCTTTGACATATTGCCATTATTATTGGCGTTAAAACATATTTGTCAAGTTTCCAACCGTGGGACATGGATTGTATCCTATTATTTGGAGTAACTTTGCTTCATTCTCAAACTTATCCTGCGTGGTGTTCTTGGCACATTCAAATAAAATATCGCGCAAATGTGCCTCTCACATAGTGCCTAAGCGCTGAGAGGGGTACAGAATCTTCCTGTTGTGACCAGTCACTTCAGTGAATTAAAAAAATAAATAAAAAAAAGTAAGACGTCTCTAGTTACTTAAATATTAAACAAGTGATTAGTTGTTATTTTTAAGTTTTTAAAAATAATTTTATGCAGTATCGCTTAATTAAATGTATCTTCACCTTTTGCCACCTTATGACAAATTCTTGCCGACTTGTACAAAAACATCTCTTCAAATATTTTTTTTCAAATCACGTAGTTATTTTTTCCAATAAAAAAAGTCATCGATATATAAAAAAAAGTGTGACTAAATAAAGTTATGAATTTCTTTCTACAAAAGTATGACAAAGCTACCGATCTGCACTTCCCGTGGCTAGAACCAAATGCTCAGCCAGCTTTATTTTGTTTAAAAAGAAATTGTCATTAAAAATGTGAAATTCTAGTTTAGATGGCAAAAGTTACCCCAATTGACTGTGTAGGTTGGCAGCAAACCCCAAGTTTCGGCGAGTGATCCTGCAGGTGTTGTCTCTCAGTTTTCCTGCGAAACTGACGTTGAGGTTTTCCAGGCACGACAAATGCATGTGCCATTCATTACACAGATTTTGTAAAAGATATACACTACCATGTTCGGTCTCAACTTGAGTCTACATGTATCTTAAAATATGCTCGACGCACCTTGACATTAAGTTAACAGTATTTCCTAGTGTTGTTTTTCAAGGTTGATATACATTTATTACTTTTTCAAATAGATCTTGGTGAAATCGTTTATAGTGCTACAATTACAATATGTACCCACAAGCAGCCCCGGATGGGGCCTATGGCTGTACCAATTGGTACAGGGTGCTGATTATCGATGCAATTGCAAGTTGCAATAATAATTTTGAAAAATTATTTTGGGTGTTGATCCGCTCTGATACACGTGACATAATATAGAAGGTATATATAGTATAATGAGGTCCAAAATGTGCATAAGCAATCCAAAAACTCCCCAAATACCAAATCGTTAACAGATGAACTGTGAAACATCCGTAATGTCATTTGGTATGCCAATAAAGTGTTTTTGATTAATGATTTAATTATTTCGGCAAACTTGTCAAATTGTTTCAATAATGGGAATGTCTGAATGTTCGCGTCGAATAAAATATTAATCCAATTTATAAGTCAGGCAAAAAGTCTGATCCAAATAACTACAGGCCAATTTCTCTTACCTCGGTTGTTGTCAAAT
>JAQGBY010001235.1:0-31268 GCA_034698785.1 Mycogona germanica
GCCGGGAATCGAACCCGGGACCGCCGAAACCACAGTCAGTCACTAAACCAACTGGGCCACGACGAGTCGTACAATATTAAAACAAAGCATTTGTCAAGGAAATATTTTAGACAAATATAGGTTGCACTGGAAGGAGAAGAAGGATAATGACATAATTTATCTTCAATTTTTCAGTCATTTTCATAGTCATTTCAAGGCTAACGTCATTTTTGTCAATGACAACCTTCAACGACAGTCAATGATATTCTACGCAAGAAAATAAGCATAATTTGTTTGAAACATTTTTTGATCCAACCAGCATTTCCAAGAATATGCAGCAAAGAGTATGTATGCAAAATATTTGATTGCCATTTCACGTCGACCTTGAAATGACCTTGAAAATGACTGCTAAATTTAAAATAAATTATGTCATACCCCATCCCCCTCCAATGCAACCAACATTTGTCTAAAACATATCTTTGCCAAATGTCTTGCTTTCATGTTATTTGCATATGTCACGTTAAATGCCCCAAACTGAAGAATATCAAGATGTTACTTTTTCCTGTATTCATGTCTTCATGGTCGTGTCCATCGCAAGCGATACAGATCACGCGTTGGTTTTGCTCAATGTCTAAACGCACTTTGCCAAGCATGCTTGGATTAAGCCAGTGTAACTAGGGTACACCAACAAGAAGCTTCTGACAGTGTGTCACATGCGCTCGTAAGAATGTCTAGATGGCGCCGTGATCGTTCTTGATGAGAAACCTAAGCGCGGGTCATGTTGTCGACTTGCCGCCAATAGTGCACCTCTATTGGTGGTGAGCCCGCAGTTGAAATGTAGATGACCAATAGAGGGCACCACACACTTTGGTGCCTCTGCTATATTCCGGGGCTGTAGAAGTGGTTTGCTCAAATGACATGCACGTATATACGAGTATGTCTGTTTGCGCGCCAAATATCGATGGGTGGATATTGCATTTTCGTGGGTCGAATAGAAGCCATCGATTTGTCTATTCAGCGAACGTCGCTTTGTAACAAACAACTCATTGGCGATTGCGTGCGCACGTCCCGCTATTAGTGCAGGCCTCTTCTCGCTTTCTTTTTCCCCTAATCAACGGATAGGCGTAAAAGGTCAAAAACGCAGACACTACAGTGTAGGGCGATCGGTTATCTAGGTAACGTCCATCAATTAATTACATCGACCAACGGTTTCGCGTTGGTCTCACGAAACAGACATCTTACATTGGAGCTAACGCCAATGTATAAACTCGCATTTCCACCTGTGCGTTTTCGTGGCGACGTTTGGTTCACTGTACAGAGTAATGGAGACATAAATTTCTGAGTCGTGACAAAGAATTATTGCAAAAAAATAATGTATATTCATATGAAATATTTATGTTAACTATAGTAAAAGCATGAATTGGGAAAATGTTATGGAAGAGGCGTTGTGGCTCGCACTTACGGAATTATATAACCTTAGCGTCGAAATGGGCATTTACATGGTGTACATACATATAATGTAGATGTATGTATGTTGAGGGTCTCGGTATATACAGGCACACTGACGATTACGATCAGAGCCAATCAAAATCTATCAAGAGATGAAAAAAGATCAAAAGTCGATCAAATAACTTGACAACAATTATGGCTCTGTGTGTACTAGATTTTCGTTGTGTTGTGCCAACGAAGGTGTTCGCAACATCGGCTGTAGCAAAAATTCGATAATTGGTAGTAACCGCGCGCGCGAGAGCTTCAAAACACCAAAAGGACGAACCAATGAAAAATTGGAACATGGTCGGTCTTACTTTTCCCACACGCAAAAAAAAATAATACTTGACAACAGATGTTGGCATGGACAACAGCGGCCAAACATTCATAGCCAAATTGACAGTTATGGTCGCGTAGGCATATTCAATTAAACAAATGCAGGATTATTGATTTGCACGCAAAATTTAAAGAGGCTTGTTTGACACCGAATCCGGTTGTCAGGCGATCGCCTTTGCACAACAAATCGTGACTATAACTTCTTTCTTTACAGATGTTAACAAATAAAAATAAAACATATTTTATTTTTATTAAATTTCATATTTATTCATTAAATAATTGTTGATAAAGTTTGCTAAATTAATCTGTGAAAGCGATCATCATTGTTATCGCAATATAAAAACAGTATAATAAATAAAAGCATAAGAGATTCAGGAAAAACGGATAAAAACGGATAAAAATATGCGGTGTGGTCAAAAAATCACGAATCTAAATATTACATGTATTCCATCTTGTGAAATAACTGATAAAATTGTTTGAAATTTTATATACTACGATCCTGTTTCCTACACTTTTAATTTTTAAAAGCAGGTGGAGCTGCATTATGGTGCCGTTATAAAATCGATTGCTGCGGAAGCAATACAAAGTATGTGACAAAATTAAGTGTACAAAATGGTCTTCAACAAAGAAGACAGTTATGCTTGAAATTTTTTGAGTCACACCAAAAATTACGGTGTTAGACAACCGTTGAAAAAATTCCCTGAGAAAAACTGGAATTTTGGTGAACAGCAAGTTCCGAGGAACGTCGTGAGTGGGCGACCGCGTGCTGTGCGGTAGGCCACTCTGGTTACACTCTTAAGAAAACACAAAAGAGGCAACATTTATTCAGAAGAAAAATAGAAAACAAAAAGTAATTCATCGAAGAAAAACCTTTACGACTACATTCACTAATTAGCGGTAAACATTTCGAAAGAGCTACATTCATCTATAAACCTTGCGCGTGTCTTTCACAGGCTTCTGATTTTATTAATGACATCCGAACAGCCCAGGACGAAAGGCGATCGGAGTGACGAACTCCAATTAACAACAAATTAGAATTACACGTAGTAAGTAACACTCCGACTACTGCGATCACTCAGTCAGCGCTTTTCTGGAAGACAATCAATTTAACTGCAAAACTACATAGAAAAGAGTCTTTAATAATTACTCGCCATCTACTAGATATTTTTGGATAAAAAAGAGCATTGTACACGTTCTTAGTGCTCACAGATTCCCCAAAGGAGGACGAGACGTAATTTTTATAAAATTCAAATTTCTTCTTGGTCGCACAGAAAAAAAAAGGTAAAACTTGACATTTTATTTATTGGAAAACAGAATCCGATTCCGTTGATCTGTGAAGTCTAGACCACGACAGCAAGATCGAGGATGGACGCCCACCACACGTACTACTCGTCCATAACACGCACACACGCATGCTGCTACATACAGGCCAACACACGCCAGTCATTTTGGACGCACGCCAAAGTGAGGAGGATCCAGCAGCGATTGCGCCCGGCCGAGCTGGAACGGGCGCACCGAGAACTCAGCCCGGCAAGCACAAGTATTTGAAAGAGAAAAAAAAGATCCGGCGCTGCTCCTCTTCCATCAAACCGTGATTTATTGAGTCTTGCGGAAACGGACGGCCGTTTCGTTTTCCATCGTGTTCGACCGCCGATGAACCTTCACAGCGACACCGCGGATAGGTGGAGACGAACGTGGCGCCCCCTGTCCATAGAGTAGTACAGGGAGAGAGTAGCACCGCCTTCGTTATTCAATACAACCACACTCGAGAGTGAGGATACACGATAAAGATAAGGTTTTCTGTGGGAATGAGTCAACCTACCGAGTGATAGATGGTGTCGATCACAATCAGCTTTTGCTAAAACTCTTATTACAAATTATTATCAAAGCAGAAAGCCGATAGCAAATTATATAAATTGCAATTCAAATAAACCGCTTGATCAATTATTGCAACTAATTTGCTTATAACTAACTCTTCGCTCACCACGATGTTGGGACTCCTTGAGGGGAGGAGGGAGGATATCGTTGTCGGAAATATAACACAGAACATTCGTATGACAAGTACAACCAAATATCTAAGATCAAATATTATTTATTTTCTTCGGGTCACACGAACGATTACGAAAACAAGCTTGAAAAGCTGAGTGACGCTATTTGATAGAATAACTTATATCTCGCCATTCCACACTTGTTTGTACTCTGTAATCGCATTACATGTATATGAAATGGAAAGGGTTGGTGGGAACAACCATATACCTCAAAAATACCCACGTCAAGTAGGTGAAATGCAGGAAAACGGCATGATAGGGGGAACTTCAAATACGTTAGCTGTTAGCGAGCAGAGGTTGGTCCATTAAGCCTGCCTGCCTCTCATAATGATCTTAAAGTTATCACAACGCAAAAATGTTGTTCCCGTAATTTGGTCAATCAAATATCTAGACTATGACTCTGTGATGGAAACACAGAAAACCATTGATTCTAAACCAAATCAAACCAAATTTGATTCTTGTTAATCCAATAAAAAGCTAAGAACACATTAGGATAACAGATACGAGGCAAAAAGTCACAAAATCATTGTTTAAAAAAAAATATAATTACGTCAAATAAAAAACAGATAAAATTAGCTTCACTGAATGTCGAATTTTGAACTTTATCGAATAACCCATCTCATAAATTAAACGTATGAACATAAATATCCAAATAATATTTAAAAAAAAAACACAATCGATTAATTTAGAAATACATTTTTTTAAATTTTCTATCCGACGTCTTAACGAATACATCTCGCTCGACACTTCAGATGGGCGCTCAATTTGTCCCCAAAAGAGTTAAGTTTACAAGTTAGTTGATCCTTTATTGCAGAGCAGAAGTCAGTCAATATTTCGTCGTGAAGCAGCGGGGGCAAGTCAGCGGCCACAGTGTATTTTTTCTCCACTGCGTCTTCAACCAAACTGTATATATCTTCCTCAACAAACGCCGGCGTCTCCTCCTCCTCCTCCCACACTCCCACCGCCCGACCACACCCCACTAAACCTCAGCGCCAACCCCACCAGTCACCCATTTCCACTTTGGTGGTCGCGGTGACCGTGAGTCGGAGGGAGGGGTGGGGGGTGGGGGGTTGTTCCGCGGCGATCGACGACGGGCCACCAGGGCGCTAGCCGAGGGCCGCACGCGCGTCTATCCGTGTGGACCAAAGTGAAGAAAATTGGGAACTGTCTGACTCGCGCGCGCCGAATACGTGTTCGGCGCGCGCGCGGGCGGGCGCCTAGCAAATCTTATCATCGGAGATAGCGGCTATAGGTCGCCGCGGTCGGCGTCAGCCAATGGCGAGCGATCGCGGTGACAGCGCGGGGACCGATAGGAGTCTGCGCAGTCGGCACTCGGGTGCTTTTTTTGGGGAGGGGGGGAACGACGGGAATGGCCATCACGTTACTCCATACAGAGTCATCTCGTCCAACGAGCTCCAACAATTCCTCCTACATGGGACGTTGTGCGTTTGAAGAGTCCGGATACTGCAGGAACAACAATCGAAGGAATTGATACCTCGAAGGAATTGAAAACACCCTAGTACACAAATATCAACTTGATATACCAATCATACAATATCTAAATTCCGTCTCAAGATCTTCAGAAACTAATTAGTCTCCTCGTGACTAAATTTTCAATTATAGAAATAGTCGAATTGAATGAGGAATCTAGAAAAGGGTTGACCCATTTCGGACGAACGAGGGGGGTGGGAGTCTTGTTGGTCAGGGAACTGCGCACGCCACTTTACCTGCAAGCACGGTCAGGAGCGATGATGGTGGTCCATCCCCCTAGCGCGACCTTTAATGACAGAATAAAGGACGAACAAGCTGGAAACAAAAGACAAACCGAATCACTAGCGAGAGAGACGCCACATCGTCACACGTGACCGTCTGCCAGCGATTGCCACTGGCCAGGGTAGGGTTGACCGTGTGCACACAGTCACACGCAGATACGTAGAGGAACGTGCATTACGTGCACACAAAAGATAACCCCAGTACGATAATTCAGCGCGGAACGAAACTTGGCCCAAGTACATGGCCAGACCTCATCCCTGAAACGATTCTTCTCCTCAGTGATATTTGAGGACAAAACAATGAGAAAAATAATTAAAAATAAACGAAATTATTGAATAAAAATAACAGCTTAGCAATAAGAACATTGTAATACAAGATATGTTACAAATAAATTATACATAAAAAGGTGACTTGTCTCAAAAATTCCTCATGAATTAACATTACAGTCTACCTGATGTTCAAACACTCATCGTCTTCTAATGTTTCCTCTTAACAATTCTCCCACCTTATACCCGCTCTTGTTACGGCGTTGCACTGCCGGCGCCAAACAGTACTTCGTTTAACCGTATCACAGCGTCGTCATGGCAACCAACGGTTGGTATTCAATCGCTTTCGGCCGGAGGGCGTAATTGAAAAGCCTAAGAGCTGGGGGTTTTTTTTTTCGTCTTTTCCATTGCGGGATATAGACCTTTTCCCCAATATATCGGACCAACGTACACGACATGTGTGGCATTGATTTAGCCTTTCGATTCGAGTTTCACCGACATTGACGATGAAAGAATAGCAACATAACAATCGTTTTTCCTAGCTATTATTATTTTAACAACGTGGTTCTGGTGGAATTTCATGAGACGGTCAACTTAATAAAAATTGTCTTTAAATCAATAAATTACTTTCCGAATTCTTCCCTATTGTCAAAAATATTGTAGCAATCCATTCTAGCTGACCACAATATCCTACACGAGGACTGTAATTCGGTTATCAACATTTGAGAAACTCGCCCATGTGAGTGAGGGCCATGGTCTTAACGACCCCCAAAATGAATGCGAATCTTTAACCGCAAATAAAGCAATAAACGATTCAGTAACTTAAAAAAAGTAGGAATGGATGTTTACATTTTTTTTTACTTGAAAGTTGTTATTTTTGTTAACTGTATAGTCATCGCATATCTGTTTAAATATAAACAATCATAACAAATACATATTGTTAAGAGTTTTTCATGGCGTCTTTCAACAAAATCTTAGCAACCAATTTTCATTCGCTGCTACTTATTTATTTAAAGGAGAAGACAAACACTGACCGCTCCGTTAGTTCTGATTGATATAAACCTGTAAGTCCGTCAGAGGCAACTATTAATTAAAGAAAGGGTTAAATTTGTTTCCTTACGCTGGAGTTGTTTAGTAGTACCGCCACAGTGTTATTCGAGCATTAAATGAAAACTTAGCCGAGTGCCGAGTGTCACTCGTACCTACAAAACATGCACTAATTGCAAACATCAGACGACGTTCGCAAAGTCACGGTGAAACAGGACCTCGGTATTAGAAGGCACTTCTGCGGCAAAACACGGACAGGTTGTGCAAACCTCAACTCATTGCGAGGTAAATCTCCTTAGATTAGTAATGTTTTTACATGCGACCACCTAAACCAGATAGAACCGCATCAATTAAAACAGACTCAAAATAAGTTTCAAAACAAACGCCATTGAAATGTCGATAGAGGATTTTGAAAGCTGCAAATCCAAGTGCGCAATACTGGCAATATTGACAAACTAATTCGAAAGATACAAATCCGACAGAAACGGTGATTTTTCATGGTAGATTAGGGGGAGGGGAAAGATAGTAAAGGGTTAAACGGGTAAATGAAAAAACGTAAGACGTACTCCTGATAAAATAGGCACTTTGTGTTCCGCACATCGCGGATAGATACACGGCAAGAGTAAAAGGGGGAAAAAAAGCCTCTTGTCTCTATAAGTTGTCTTGATGAACGAGACTTGTTAGGGGATACGACCGCACGCGGCTCTTCTGTTCTTTCGCTCCATCGCGTTCATTATATTGATTGCAACCTGCAATTTTACTTTGGTGGTGGCGGTGGTCGGACTTCCCCGTTCCAATTCGCTTGGCTCCAATCCACCAACATATATATATTGAATGCGTAGACGAGACGATATAGCCGGTGGTATAGATACTCGTGTATCTCTGTATATATTGACACCCGAGTTCTCCTGGCGTGCTGAAGCGAACTTGTAGTCGGAGGCCTATACAACCACACCTGCATCGGCGGTTGTAGATTAGAATTGCTTCCACCGGTATCCTCCTGTGACAAACTAATATAGTTTGAAGAGTTAATTTGGCGACCCTGCTCAACTGTACCTACGCATGGCTTTGATGTGTACAATATTTTGATGAAACGCATCAGGCCACCTAGAGCTGTTAAGTTGCGCAAGCAATGGTGCCACTCTAGTGTGCTGTGTGATGGGAATTTAAAAAAAAATATTTTGATGTGTCGCTTAAAGAACTACCAATATTCTTGTATATTTTAGTTCGTCCTGGAAGGTCTGCTAAAATTATTATTAAAAAGAACAAAGATTTGATTTTACTTTCTTCGTTTTATAATAATTTATATTATAATCATAAGTTTCACTCTCCCCGTTCAGGCGTTTCAAACTTACGAACGGCTTGACGAAATTTAATGAAATTTTAGCTGTAATTTTAGTTTCTCAAATTTGTAGTCTGGCGACGAACTTTCAGATCTCGACAAATCAGCTATTTAAAGTTTCTTAAAAAAATAACCCTTTCCCAGACAAATATTTAAATATGGCGGCTCCACTTCTCCAAAATGGCGCTGCTAACGTGCTGCCAATGCTGCCAGTCATATTTCAATATTTCCTATTTGTAAATCGTTTAATGTTTTTACGGCATTGCTATGACACGTGAGGGAACGGGTTTTTCAAATATTTGAAAAACATTTCGCTGACATGACGGTGACTTTCGAGCGAAGCCGAGTAATTTCTCTAATTTTCTTATATTAATATTTTTAATACATGATATTTTTACTATTTTAACGAATGTAGATTGACGATTTGGACAACAATAACCCCATTACAAGCACGTGCATGTCACAACACATTAGAAGTTCGACATCGGCCTCTACTACAACATATCGAAACGATGAAGTTTACGAAAACTTTTGTTCGATTTGTCCGAATTTGGGAGACTTGAAATAGAGGTAAGCGAAAACGACATGTGAAGCCACGAAAGATATAAATTTATTTTCGACGAGAATGGAAACTAGAGAAAGAGGTGACGCAATGCAAAATTAGGCGAAGGTCAAGATATTGGCAAAATGTTACCAGATTACCAATAACAAAATTTGCATCCATGTTGCCAGATAATTGAAGAAACTATCTTAATAAAATCAAATAATTATAAATACTAAGTTATTATACTAAATTAAGTAGGTTAAAAATATAAATTTGCTCGTTGTTTTACAGCAGTGAAAGTCAAAAACACGAGTATTCTAATGATGTTATGGTGACTAACAAAAGATCGGTGAAGTGAAGAAGTGAACCATATCTCCCTTTTTTAGATGAAAATGTAAAAAATAATAAGAGCATAAAATATAATCAAAATATGGGGTTGATGCGCTTGGTCAAACCAGACTAAGATATTTTTTGGAAAACAAAATTTTGGAATCGGAAATCAGATGTGAATCAGATGCTGAAACGAAAAATTTTCTCTCATAATTTAGAGTGAGTTTCCCCAGAGCGTCGTCCAATATGTTCGTCGTTCTAGGGGCCCTCGTAGCCTCACTCCTAGCAGTCAGCATTACCGTGGCTCCGTCGAGTACCCCAGCGGTCATTTTACATGCCACCACCAACCGGGACTCACCACCATCACCACCAACCACCAAACCAGACAATTGTGTCACATTTGATGATGACACACCAAGATGGCGATGGAGAGCTACGACCGTCAAGCATGTACCTCGTACAGTTTTTCTAATCGATGATCGGGTCAAGACCGCTTCATCATTCGTGGACATCGTCACCGCGCCACCCAACGCCACCAATTATCCGGGTCAGCTGACCCGCCCACCAAAGACCCGAAGACGAAAAAGACAAGCGCAAACAAGAAGGACGCGTACAACAACGCTGGGAAATGCAACCACAACGTGTGCAACAGATCTACCATTGAACAAGGATGATTTCACAACGCGAGCCTGGTGGGGCACCACCACTCCACCGCACCACGGCATTTCCGGTACCACCTGTAAAAAAGACATCTGCATCTGCACCTTCTACCCGGCCTGCGTCCAGTGCTACCCCACCTGTGAGCCAACACTATGGCCCATCGGGCCGCAGCCGCCCTTCTACCCGCCCACCCACAACTGCCCGTTCGTTTACCCGGAACATATGTTGCCAGGAGGTACCTTCCATCCAGACAGCGGCCTGTGCCCGGCCATCAAGGGCGTGCTGCCGGCGTGTCTGACGCCATTTCCGGATCCGTACCCGCCCACGCCGGGCGCGGTGACCACCTGCCGGCCACGAAACCGAGGCGTCGCCCGTGGCTGGACGCCCAGAATGACAGTGCGATTCTCACTTCCGTTTCCAGTGCCCGGTGGCAAGATGACGGCCGCAGTCCCCTTCCCGCTCAAGCCGCCGCTCTTTGCCACCACCGACTTCCCCTTATGGCCGCCAATCTACCAAATCAACAGGTTAGGGCCCGTCGTCCAAAGCCCGATGACACGGGTCCCGAAGGCCAGACGAAATCGACTTCGCCCAAGTAAACCGCTCCCCGTTAATAATTGCTGTTGTTTATAGTTGGTGTATTTAAAAAAAATGTATTTCTCGAATATTATTTTCTTTCAGTCAAGACAAAATATTTTTTGCTTCGTCTCAGTCTCGACAAAACAAGACGTTGACATAGCCTAATATACCTGTATATGTACAGTGTACATGTATGAGTGGAAACGAATATTTTTTGCACTAACTCAATTTTGACTGAATTATTAAACTGTAAATCGAGGTAAAATAAATAAAATTGCCTTGGTTAACTAATACTGCCTCATTTGTTGTATCTCTGGTGCCTAATCAGTGCTAATTAATTTAATGAATCAGTGATTAAATTTATGAAGAATATTAATATGTGCAATGTGCTTTAAGAATGCTACCAGTTCTTCTATGGATTATAAGAAAACCAAGACCGAATTTCGAATTTGTAATCAATGCGACAATGACAAACTAATACCACAATATCGACTTATACAGCCAAGTAAATAAAATACTTTTTTGTATATGTATAAATGCCAAAAGACGAGATTGGAAATTTCTAGATCTAGACGTATGGCGCAATGGACAAGTAAAACCTATATGAAAAGAATCATAAGGGCTGTTGCTATTTAATTCTGCAAAAAAAAAAATGAATAATTCATTAGATCGATACGCGTTATCGCTTTTCAACCATATATCCACATTTATGAGTATGCACATTGCATACGAAGAAAACCAGAGAAAATATGAATTTAGCCAAAATGGCGAAGAAAACTATAAATACAAGTGCACTCGCACTTTTATATTAAATTACAATGAATAGTTTTGTTCGGTGTGTTGCGCTAATGAGAAGAGAGTATGGTACGAAAAGTTTTGACAGTTTTACAAGTGGGCCATCGAAAACGAAACAACCCACTTAGGAGAGGGCGCATCGCAAATAAATTAAGAAACAATCAACAGGTTGAAATTGAAAATGGGTAAAAAAAACTATTTTAATTAAGAATGAGAAATAATGAACGACCGTGCGTTTTAAATCAAAATGTACCAAATTTTTATGTATATATTTGTTATATACGTAAGATTTCAATGTACACTGTGATCCATAAAACTGAGCACCCAAAAACAATATTTTCGTGAAAAATTCATAGATTTAAATGAAATTTGGCACTTACATAGAGCAATAAATTTGGAACAATGAATTATAAAATGCGCTCAAAATGTTCTCCGGTGGGCTTGACACAAGCCCGAAGTCGAACGCGCCATTCTTTGATTGACGAATCAATTATACGAATTATAATGTTCTTAATTCATAGTTTCAAGTCTTCGATTTTGCTGGAAAACTCCCCAAATTTTGTAGTCTACTGGATTGAAGTCCAGACTGTTCGGTGGCCAGTAATTTTTTTAATCGCAAATCGATCTTCCTGAGTAAACACTATTTTTGATGCTCTCGATGTTTGAGTAGACGAATTTTATCTCAATATGCCACCTACGGGAAATAAAATGAAGCTGATATGCAACGCCACCTATGCTCGGCAAATTTGAATATCTACTAATTAAAGTAGAACACTGAAAAATTTCATTTAAATCGATTCATTTTTCACGAAGTTGTGATATTTTTTATTTGGGGTGCTATTTTTTATGGATCACAGAGTACGTTTAAAACATTCGAAGTTCTCAAAATTTACACTGCAATTTTTTTTAGAGAGATTAATAATAATTTTTTCCTAATTTTTTTCTTCAATAATCTGCATTCAATGAAACGAGTCGTTTTTGTAAGATGCGTACAACGAATTTCAAGCGTGCAACTGTAAAAAAAAATCAGTTTTGATCCTGTATGGGTGAGCGCAAAGCCATGATTTCGAAAGCGTTTCACCATTTGCATAAAAATCATTAGCGCCGTTTTACAGTCGAGCGACAAAAATCATCAATGCGAATTACTGGGGCGCAAATAAAAATGGAAATGGCAGAAGACGCCATAAAAAAATAACATAGCGAAGGCAACCAAAGCTGAAACCGCGTCAACATCGGATATACTAACCCTATTTACAGTAGTCCGAGGGATACTAGTTCTACTGTATATATATTTATATGCATGCACACCACCACCCACACGGCCTTTACCAAAACAAAAATGAGAATTGGTTAAATATAAAAGAAAAAAAATCGATGATTAAATTCGATACCCAGTTTATGAATTTTTGCAAGGATGACAACTGTGCCCTTAAATAACAATTTACTAGGAAGTTGGTAAAACAAAAACGTGTTGCTTTGTGCTGGCAGAAACGGTGACAACGACTGACAATTTCTAGGACCGTTTACAATTTCCCGTAAAAAATAAATAAAAAATAGGTCACGCTTAACAGGCACACACACACACACACACATTTCACGCCCCTTGCATCGAATCTCGACCGGCATCATGCAAATGTGGACCAGCAGACTTCTCCGTCTCTCGCCGAAAGCAGAGAGAGACGACGCCCACACGATAAGTGTGTCGAATGTTTCGACAACAAACGTCGGGTTCCACATATTCTATGCCAATGTTTGTCATAGGCGCATATGGCTACATTTGGCGAAGGAGAAACCCTGATGTTCCAGTTTCGCTCTTTCGTCCTCCATTGCATGGTATCGGAATTGAGTTGTTAACGCGAGAGATTTGAGTCCTTTCCTGTTGGCCAGGTGAATGGAGCGCCTGTCTATACGGATCAGAGGATTGGGGGTGTAACAAGACTGAGTCGATATCGGCAAGTGGGCAGGTCACAAATCAATTACTAAATAAAATTTAAAATACGTAAAAAGTTGAAATGTTATTGGAGAAATTTTAATAGGGAAAAAATCGGCTTTGTCAATTGTGAATTACAATTTACGAAACAAATATCATGACATTGTATCATCGGTCCCTTCAGAAAAAGTGGTAGTTTCAGATACAATTAAACACCACTTGTAGTGCAATTGAAATACATTTTAGCACCTAAACATTCGGTTCCCGATTTTATGTCAGCCGGTCCACCATTTATTTATAACACCGATTGCAGAAGCCGACAAGACACAATTTGAGCGCGCCCGTTCCCTATTGTTGAACGAGGTCTGCGGGGGAAAAAGAGGTCATCTCAAGATACTGGGTCGGCTGCAAAGAACTGTATACAGGGACAACAAGCAGTTTATTAAATAGCGTACACACTAATCTGCTTGTAGCTTTTTTAATTTGGTTCTCGGGTTGAAAGCTATTCAGATTTCAACCATTTCCTGATATCCCCCCGGAAAGGGGTTACCACTCAATACGCCTTGCATAGAGAAACAATAGCGGGTCCAACAAACATTAGCAGTCTAATTCTCAAACAAGGTAAATTATTAAACCAAAAAAAGGGGGAATACAAACCAGATTCCCCCAGTCGTGTCCTGGGTTTCGCCATTTCTTTGTGTTATATGCTACTCTGTATCTGACGACAGTTATGCTTTTATATTTATAAATGTAATTATTTACTTCACTTCACTTTTGTTTTACTACCACACATTTTCCGACTACATTTTTAACATCACTATCTTGTTCGATTATTTTTACTTTATACTTATACTGTAGTTCTACGAAACACAATTTTTTAAAACGAAGATTGGTAGGATTATATGCAAATTTCTTCAAGGTAAATCATCATTTATAAAGTGAAATGCTATTTTGTTAGAAATTCCGATATCTGAATGTAAGCCAACATGCATCTTGGGAAAAGCAGGCAGACTTTCTGAGATAACTCGGGCAGACACTTCTGCAGATAACTTGGTCACTAGTGACACTCCTGCAACAAATATGGGAAATTGGAGAACTTGGAACTTGGAAACATGAGGAACTGGACACACTCTCACGCAGACAACCTGGGAAACCGAAGACTTAGGGGAGTGTGGACACCTTTGCAGACAACATGAGGAACTCGAGACGCTCCTTCAGAAAACTTGTCACCTGGTGATACTCCTGTCTGTCTAGGGGAAGCTCAGGAGCCTATGGAGCTGGAGGCACTCCTGCAGAGAACCTGAAGAACTAGAGACACTCCTGTAAACAACCTGGGGAACAGGAGATACTCCTGCAGACAACATGAGGAACCTATAAATCATGTAACAGGTGTCGAGTGGCCGTGAGGTTAGCGTGCTTTCCTCGCGACCCGTGATCGCGGTTTCGAATCCGACCGATACCTTCGGAATTTTTCGGGCGAGAGAAATTCCTTTATAATCCTTCTTTCGGAATGTAAGTAAAATGATGGCCCGTGCCTGTACGATATCGGGACGTTAAAGATCCCTTTTCTATGCAGCCTAGGTTAGGCTAAATTACCAGGTCACCTACCTGTCCTTAGCAAACATTAAAAAAAAATCCTGTACTCGTTTTTTATTTAATAAAAATAACAAGATATACCACATTATAACTTGAAAAAGGTTACCGCCAATCATTTTTCCGAATCGATCAATCCGATATCAAATTCAGCTAGATTAAGCGGCTATCCGGTGGTGGATCGCGACGGCGACACCGGTTTGCGAACCATATTGACGACAGCGACCACGAAAGCGAACAGGAACGCGTTTCTGCGCAGCAGTTAATAATAACCTGTCAGGAGCGTTCTCATAAATTACGAGCCCCCGAGTAGAACTGTCTCGGGGTGCTCAGCGTTGCGAAGAGCGAGAGAGAGAACCCATAGCTAACCGATAACGTTCCAAATAGGCCTATCTGTAGATAAACTACTCTCGTACATGGCAGCATGTTGGAGCAGCAGCAGCAGCGCTGGTGCCGGAGCGGGGAGAGGGGCTTTATATATAATGTGCCGGCAATGTCAAGTAGTAAAACAAGTCAACAGGACGGGCTCGTTTATTTCACTCACAAATGAAAACTTACTAGCGCCGTACGGCGTTCGAGCGAGAGATGGATGGCCATGTGCTCGTTCCACTAGACACGACAGTCGGATTTCTCGTGTCTCCTTCCGGGGAGGGAACATTACCAACGTCATCAGTTGACCAGTTCGCAATTTTTCTGTGGGGAACAATGGTGGTCAAATGATGGTGCGGATCTTCCAGCGTTTTTTAAAAAAATAATGATTTTTCGGTGTGTTCTGGGAAAAGGCTTTTGCCAGATTGAGAACAAACATATTCTCAAAGAGATAAAATACTAAAATTAAAATAATCGTTCGTTGAAACTAGGGCTAGCTCCCTGACGCCAAATGGTCACACAGTCTGACTTCTGACAATTACTGAAATTTGGGTTAGAAAACATTGTAAAAATTACAACCTCTGAAGCAGGAATTGCACCTAACTGACTATTCAATAAACAAATGTGAAATTCCTAAAAAATAAATTTAATGTAGGGCCAGTTAAGCCTAAAACAGGTCCTAGACTGAGCCAAACTATTATAAATTATTATTTGAGTGGGGTTTTAACCGGGGCACCAAACACTGAAAGTAGCCGAACCACTGTTCTTTTTGTTTGCTGTACCTTACATTTTATTCTCAGATCTGATGTTTAATAAAGGAGTCGGGGATTTGTGGATTCGACTGTTCTTTTCCCTATATACAAGGTAATGCCCGGTGGACATTCCTAAAAATAATACAACCCTAGCGGATAGCTGCGCATTCGATTTCAGGTGTCGAAATACAGAAAGATAATTGAAGAGCTCAAAAATGCTACAGGGAGGCCGCGTTCCAATTTCAACTTCGCTGACATTTTCCATGATGCTATGTTTGGCTGTAGAGGCCTGGCGTCCGAACATTCCGTGTTCTTTCTCAATGCTGGCATTGACAATAAAGAAAGTGGACAATACACAGAAATCACAGAAATCATTTTCAAGATAATCAAAAAAGCGAATTCTTCGAGGTATCAGGCGTAGTCCTCAGCATGCATAACCCACTAACCTCACGGCCAACTGACCTCAGACTTTTGAACACTGAACCTTTTGAAGAATAAATGTAATTAATTCAAATTTAGCAAAAACTGAGATTCGAGATCAAGAACTTTAAAACACATTTAAGGACAGGATGGTATTTGTTTATATTTTTGTTAATTTTACCCTGATTCATAGCACAGCATGTGCAGTCACAAACAGTATGGCGATTCTTAATCAAGCCACTCAGCTCGAAATACCGCCCGCAATGACTGCAACACATCCGCGGATGATACGCCGATTACGACGGCAGGAACACGTAAATTTACAATTTACCGCTCTTGCTAGTTATTATTTAAGTAGCCTATATTAATCGCCATAGTATTGAATATTAAAACTTTTGCAACTTGTTGGTTCAGTTAGCGTGGACACTTGTTGAATCGAGCTAATTGAAGTAGCCTATCAGTATTTTTATCTGGGACTAAAACATGCCTACACAGGGGGAGAAAATACAGCGAACTAGCCGAATTCATAGCATTGGCATCAGTTATCGACAACTTGTGGTGGCAATATTGGATTTCAGCTATTCTGCACCACTGCTGTATATGGGGGAGGGGGTATTCAAACAGCCAAGTGCGGTGATTTAGTTCGCCAGTCGCCAGATAGATGTCGCCCGACAAAGGCGAATCTTGAGATGAGGAGAAAAGGGCGGGCGACCCTTCACGGACAGGGATCTACAGAATTGGGTTAAGCCGAAATCAGAACATACGGGATGTGCCGGTATTGGGCAATCTACTGGTATACACATGGAAGGATGACGCCCTAGATATAAAACTGTCATCTTGTCGCGGGTTTTCAAATGATAAAAAATAATAATATCGTATGGTCTAATCGCGTATAATAGCTCCAACAATAGCATCACCTGAAGCCATAACCAATTCGATCGGCCGATGAAAATAGCAATGAATGAAATTGTCGATACGTAATTAATATCCATTATACAACAATGTTATAAAATTACGATTGAGTAGAGAATCTGTTTCGTTAGTGACATATTGGCGCTTCGATTAAGTTATTTGAACCAATCAAGCGTATTTGCAAATGCATACGTTAAAATGCCATTTTAGAAAATTGGGTAATTGGATCGATTAATTTCATTAGTGAAAATTGTGGACGGGAAATTCCCAGAGAAGATGAGAGGGATTGGTGTCGAATTATAACGCGTCGAATCGGCATTCATATATAGGCGCTGCGCTACACAACTAGGTGGCGTATAAAAGTGACGTGCGATTATCGCCGGTAGCGGTGCACAATCGTCGAATTTCAATACGTTGCTGAGATAGTTTAATGGTACATTATTCAAATAAATATAAACAATAATGATTTATTATCATCCGATTTACTATAACAAATAACTGATTCTCTGAAAACCACCAAAAAAGCAACAGCACAATAACAATAAATTAGATAATTTACAGTACATCAGAAGTTCGCGATTTGAAAAGGACAGACAAAGCGTGGGTGCTCGAAATGTGTGTTGCTACCAAACATTGTTGGGAGACCCGTTTCTGCTTAACGGGATCAACAGAATCTAGTTGTCGGATTCGGGCCGCGTATCAGACAGATAAATAATGATGGTGAAAGCGAATCGAGGAGGAAAGGGGGAATGGAGAGGGGATATGGGGGTGGGGGACGAGCTGGGAGCGAGGGAAAAGTGAGGATACGAGAGGGCGCGCGCGTGCAGCGGGGAAAAGGGAGAGGGGGCGGACCCGCCGAAGAAAGACTGAAGTTCGGAGCATGCGCAGTGTCGACCCCGCCTGGGCGCCCAGAGAAAGTGCAGTCGACGACGGGAGACTCCAAACGCGATGCGATTTCAATATTTGTAATGTCATCTACTCGTATATACATGTGCATGTACAGTATATATGGGGTATGGCATATACATGTACGTTGAAAAAGGGGATTGATGTATGTATGGCGAATTTTGCTTTCGGCTCGAATATATATATATATATATATGTATATACCAGCAATCCAACGATTGCCTATCTCGCTTCTTGGAGGCGCTTCGTTTACGTCCCACAACACAGGGCGATGATGCGTGGAGACCAACAGTTGGGCACCCGCTAGGGGGAGCTGCACGGGGGCCCGTCAACACACAAGTCAAGGCCTCAGATTAATGGGCGCGTAACTCTTGTGAGGGGTCGGATTAAGATGTTTAGTGGACCCTTAAACGAAGTACGAAAGACTATGCAAATAAAATGGCTATATTAATTGCATTCGAAGTAAAGTTCGTGGTCTGGCGATTTTGTTTTTACAAATATTTATGCTAAATCACATCAACTGAATGTATCTTTCAAGGTGTAAATGCAAGAGATTACAATAAGGTGCGTTTCAGGGGGGATTTTAGAACATAAAGAAACGAGTTAATAAAACAAGAGAATTAGATCGATGACCATATGAAAGAACATACATGTACTAAATATATGTGTCGTTGAATTTTGAAATTTTGGCAAGCTTTTTATTAGTTTTAATTTTTTTAATCTTACAAATACAATTAGCAATACAAACACTCCGACACAACACGAAAAGTATAAATAAAAAACGAAACAATTTTCAATTAAAATCCTAACATGCTTCTTATAATAATGAGTCAAGCACAAGGAAATAAGATGGATGGTGAAGCACACACAGTCTTTTGTATACAGGTGATTACAAACCGGAGGAAAAAAGACGAGAATCACGACGACGACCCAGTTAAAAGCCACTGCTGTGGCCACGATATCAATCAAGGAGGCCGCACCGCTCAACACAGCGGGCCAGACGTTGGCCAACCTCGTCGTTAAATCAATAGGCGGGTGGTGCGGTACGCGCGCCAGGGCTGAGGGGGGCGTCTCACTCAACTGGGCCGTGACATATGCGGGCGTCTCGTCATAACACGCGTTTGCGTGATCACACAACACAAAATGTGAAAGTCTAGCGGGGGAAAACGATCAATATTTTCGCAAAAGCAGCTGCCTTGTTTACGGTCACATCCCCATTACTTTTCGCCATTACTTGCGCCGCTGCGATCGCCACGCCATCCATCGGGCTCACTGAGAGACTGTTGCGACCGCATTCGTTGTCGTCCTCCTCCTGACTATCTCGCGGGGGTGGAGGTGGGGGTGGTGGTGGTGGACGCGGGGGAGGCACCTGCGAGAGTAGCTGAGCGCATGCGCCAACCGAGAGAGCGCTGCCGGTTAGCTAAACACGACCGGAGTTTTGCCAACAACATCCAATTTCGTTTGGCGGATCATCTCGACTACGCATCAGCGTTTTCTGAACTTTCACTGGTAGCAAAAACTCTATTTCTGGAACACCCATACCGTATAAGAAGCAATAGGAGTTGAGGTATTGTATACATTTTAAGGCACGCCGAACGATCGCAGCGCAACGATGTGTGTCGAACAAGATACAGTCTACAGTCAGCCGCAATAAATATCATTCAATCGAACGAAACTGATGAAAATCTGTACATAGAAAAAGAGCCTTCAAAAACGAGCGCTATAAAAGTAGAAAATAAATTTGGTCAACAACTGTAATGACTATATCTGATTTTGGGTAATATTAGTCGTGTTGTCTATGTGTCAGCTTCGAAGAATACACATTTTAACAAATCAATATACGACTCGTCGTAGCCCAGTTGGTTTAGCGACTGAATGTGGTTTCGGCGGTCCCGGGTTCGATTCCCGGCGCGGGCTCTCGAAAAAAAATTTCGAAACCGGGGTACTGGTCGTTCTCCCTCGCACCCCTAAGCACCATGAGGGGGACGTAACGCCTGTAGTGCGGTTGACTACAGTTGATTGGAAACAAAACAAAAAATATATATATCGTTTATCATACAGGTTTATCGAATTTGTAAATTCGAAGATTCTGCATGAAATCAAACTGTTTAAAAAATTGGAAGTCAAACACAAAATTAAGAAATTCAGTTTGGTTTAAAAACTTTTTCGAATGACAGAAAAATAAATTAATCACATATTTGGCCAACTTTGATCGTCCAAATCGAGCCTCTCCATTGTTAATCAATTTGCCATATTAATTGTTTGCATAGCCTTATACAGCTCGTCAGACAAGCATGGCAGTGGCGATATGATGTGCCGCTCTTCTTGAAAAATGGCGGACCGGAAATGGTCGGAAATCGGCTCTGATTGGCCGGCGCATTCTTTTCGCGCGCCCGACGACCCCTGTGAGTGGCGGCAGTGACACGTGCGAAATGGTCGCGAAGAATGTCGAGCCATTAACCCCGCTGCTCGCACTGCGCTAGGCAACGACAATGTGGTGGCAGTGTGGACCGTGTGCTCTGACACTGCCGCTAACAATCTGGAGCGCCCCCTCTCTATGTCCTCATACCAAATGCAAACATAAACAGTCTCACAATGGGTAGGTCGTGTACACGACAGGACGCCACACAAGGCCTTCCGCGATTAAGTTAAATACCCTATTGAAATATCAACTCAACAAAAGCATTTAATTGGTCAAGTTTATAGAATCGATAACATTTGACACGTTAATGAAAGTTTTACTATGCATTTGGTTTTACAGGTTACTCATGGAATCAAACCGAAATAATAGTACGTTTCGCTTCGCCGTTAATTTCCAAATTGTATCCTTGAAAGTGCATCACCTGTCACATTCTTTCATGTTATATTCAACTGTCTGAGTGAACGTAAACTGAATTTCAGAACCAAAAATATTTTTTCCTAAAATATTGAGTTGGATTTTAAAAGACTAGACAGAAACAGCACAGCACACAACCAGAGGCAGCAAAGCTCGAAGCTGTCAACTGAGGCAATAAAACGGTGGTCACCCTAACTGTTGGCAATCACACAACACAGGCGAGCACTGCAGAAAAAACGTCGAAACAATGCTTGAGCTGCGCACACAGGGGAATGTGAGCATTATTGTGTACAGAGTAGACCATAGGTGAGCATTTGACCCTCGCCACACATTTTGAGAAGGTCGAGATATGGATTAAGAACGCCAAAGAAACTGTAAAATATTCTTCAAAATCTAAAATTATTATTATAATTTCTTTATTTGAATCGAGCTTTCGAAAGCTTCGAAGCTTCGAAAAGAATGTGTATAAGATTTTTTTTAATTCACTGAAGTGACGGGTCACAAAAGGAAGATTCTGTACCCCTCTCAGTGCTTAGGCCCTATGTGAGAGGCACATTTTCACCAGTACCCCGAACCAAAGCCCGCGCCGGGAATCGAATCCGGGACCGCCGAACCACAGTCCGTCGCTTAACAAACTGCGCTACGACGGGTCGTATTTAAGATAATAAGATTTAAAAAAAGATAAATTGCTGCTTAATAACAATTTAATGAAAGCAGAAATGGTTTACCTCAATGAATAAACCGTTTTTTATCACATAACTATCAATGAAAGCGGCAGTTTATACAGAGTACATACTTGCACAGAGTGTACGAGCATGCAGAAGTGCATTTGAGGTTGCGCGTAGTCCGCTAAGATTCTCCGTCATCTCTATGACCTACTGTGTCCCCCCCAATCCGTCGTAAAGTTAGGCAGAAAAATCTAGAAAATCTTGGTCCATTCCTGCTTCGATCCATTCCTCGCTCAGGAGGTATTACTTAGGCAAGTTGGATGTGAGGGGTTGTTGGAAAGAGCAGCGGTTTTATGTCAGGAACCTCTGTTTTTAAACATCCCCCCGTCGCCTCACGGACAAATGAACGCAAAAACAACCAACCGACGTCGTTATCTTTAGACCTGCACGCGATAACTGAAACACGTACACGTACACAGAGAGTCTGAGTACGAGAGAGACTATACTGTGGAGAAGATACAGGCGATATGGGCCTACAGCTGGTTTAGTGTACTTACGCGTTGAATGTTTTCTGGAATACCACTCGCGTCATCGCAGAGAGAAGGAGTACAGGAAAAGCGTGGAGCTTAAATTTAGCCACGACGCCTTTCCCCCAACCCCACCCCCATCCCCCCCCACACACTCCTTGCAGGTAAACAAGCTCTCATATTGCAGCGCAGCAATTTTTATTTTTTTATTTCCGCTAAAAGCGTTGAGCCGTACTACATCTGCTTAGTTTTCGAAATTTTCTTGTTGCACTTATAAATAGCTCCAGTCGTGTACCGGCTATAACCAAGAGCAACCTAAAAATGCGAGGATAAGCCAATTTTATTCGTCTTATACGGAGTAGAATCGCGAGACCCCGTGCACATCTTAAGATGGCCGAGTGGGATAGGCCTGTCGGCGGTCTCTGGGTTCAATTCCCGGCATGGAGATTGTGGCTAAGCACAACACATTTAGGTAGTGTTGAATAAGTTGGCTGTAGATAATCATTTGATGATGATTGGGGGTCAATAGATAAAATATCTTAGCAAGAAGTAGACACGATTTAGAGTCGGCAATGCAGCCATCTTCAAAATATAAAAAAAGTTCTTGAATATTAAAGCGGTATTAAAAATCTTTCGAAACGACAAAAAACAATATTGAAAGCATCAGAAATATACAAAAAAGATACTGTTCATCTATAATTTTGCCTCAGATCTTCTGAGACCGTGAAAGCACAAACCACGAAACCTAATGGTTCATCTCCTCTCTGCACCAACAGATATTAATATGGGAACATCCGAGCTGAAAAAGGAGCGAGAGACAATATTCGATGAAAGCAGCAGCAAACTAATTCACTGGAAATTAAGCGCTCAACAACTCTGGTGCTCTGGCACACCCCTGCTCTTCAACAGTCATCGCTTAGCAAATTCCAACACCCAGCAACGAAAATCTAACTCAAGCACACATAGTCTAGAGATTGAAGGACACCAATCTAAATTCGGCGACAAATTTCTATAATAGTTTAAATATAGAAACTTCTAATAATACACGAGTACAAAAAACGTTAAATTGTAGTACATTATGTTAACTAATTTTAACTGGTCGAAATTCTTAACAAGAAGTTGAACATAGCATGGACTGCGTCGTGACCGAAATTGATCATTGCCCGAGCCAGCTTTTGAAATTTCGTTCCATTCTCTACGGCGGATTACGGCATCGTTGTGATCCGCCCTAGAGGATGGAACGAAATCTCGAAAGCTAGCTCGGGAAATGATCCATCTTTGTGAACTGATCATTGATCTTCTTGTTAAAAATTTCCACCACTTAAAAATTAGTTAACATAATAATTGCTGCATATTCAGCATAATTCCTTGCAGCATAATTCTAACATAAGTCTTACAATTTAACGTTTTTTTTGTATTCATGTAATATTAGAGTTTCGATAATTAAACTTGAATATAGAAACTTATCGCCGAATTTAGATTGGTGAAATCTATTTGAGATAGCGCGACCCTTAGCAGCAAATTCGCTGTAAGACACCCAAAGCGTAATTGCATGGATATTTTAATTTTAATAATAAACCGATTGTTACAAAACAGACAGCCAGAATTTTTTGTCTGAAAGAATGAAACCTATGATAAATTCAAATAGAAGAAAGCTCAAC
This sequence comes from Mycogona germanica, assembly GCA_034698785.1. Lineage (NCBI taxonomy): Eukaryota > Metazoa > Arthropoda > Diplopoda > Chordeumatida > Chordeumatidae > Mycogona > Mycogona germanica. Next base: position 23,759 of record JAQGBY010001235.1, read on the forward strand.
CGGTAGCCTATGTTTCGCAGTTTAAACCCTAGTCAGACTTACTGAGAGTGCATGAGTAGGTTGCGTTGGACGTTTAATACATACATTTATTTTAATTTTGAAAAACTTGTTCTTGAAGGCTTCTTTGGATGAAATATAAATAACGTTCCAATTGAAGAAAAAATGTAACCATGCACCGACGAAGGTGTTAGGTCAACCAAGCTATCAGGATACTTAAACTGTAAATAATTCACTAAGACAAATCACAGCTCGTTTAATACAGAATAAAAACCTGGATTATGAAATTTGTTTGAGACTACAAAATTATGAATGAAGTGAATGATTACTAACTTATTTAAATGTGCATAATCGCCAGCAGTAACGCCACACAGTTCACTCTTGTCGCCATGCAGGCCTAAACGGGGAAACTGGTCAACGGTCAAGCAGTTCGCCCTTTAGGTACAATCCAGTTAATAGCGACCAAAAAATAAAAATTGGCAGGCCCTCAACCGTTACGAGCGCCGTCAAACTCGATCGATAAGAAACGGAAGTTGGAAATCACGTTTGTGAAATTGAAAATTAAATGGCCAGGCTTTATTGAATAATGCAGGAGGGAAGGTATAGGATTTCTATACGGCACACACACACTGAAACGCGGGCGCCAATATACGGTGTGCCGCAACCATAATCATAATAATTATCGCGAGTAGAAGAGGGTACGTTATATTATACAGCGCCGACGGGTGAAGTGTGGTATATGGAAGTGCTACGGGAAGGGAGGGGGGGGGGGGTTCATGAGTATCGGTAAAGGCGTAAAAGTTTCGGGGGCGCCCCCTATCCGCAAGCCCAAGCACCGCGCTCGTCATCACCAATGCGGAACGGAAAACGCGTCACCGTAAAACGGTAAAGTACTCGGTTATCGACGATAGCGCTTCCTTTTTCCTCGTATTTTTTTTTCGAACACACTGCGCGCGCCAACCCAAAAATACCCAAGGGGCTGTTACGCAAGTGGGGACTAACCCAAACGTTAGTTAATGCATTGGTAGGATGGCATTGGTTTGTAAAATGGAGATAGCATAGCACAAAAATAAAAAATTCTACAAAAAAGATCGATTCAAAAATTTCTACCAGCACTGGCCAATGCATGTCACTCGCGACAAATCGATTTGCACATTTAATTAGAATTAAATTTGAATTTAAATCAATAATAATCAAATGTGGGGGGCCCTCAAATACAATGTATTTTTAATTTCTTTTTTTGGAAGTAACTATTGACTATCTAATATCGTATCACGGGAGCAAATACAATTGCCGGTGAACCATTTCGAATTCGGACGCATTTTTCTCTAATTTATAAAGAAGTTTTCTACTGGTCAGCCCTTGATCCGAAAGCAGCACCGTTGTGCCACCTGGCGGTACTTTTCCACGCCAACATCCCTCACTTTTGTAAACGACCGTCACGCATCACCGACGATCCTCCTCCCAACAACAAACGCGCTCTCCGCTGTGCCAATGCGTAGAGGTGGGTCGATTCCTTGTCACAAAGCGAAGTCCAGATTTGGAGTTTTGGACGCGCGGGCGAATCTATGGATTGACCAATCGATGGGTGACTGATGAAGCTCTTTAGTTCTGCCACCATTGAAATATAAATGGGGCGAAATCGAGTGTGGACGCAACTATATATCCTACTAAGACCCACCTCCACAACCGCATGCGTGGAACGAACACAAAGCGCGCATCGGGTCATCGAAAAATCAATAACCAGAACGAAACCACAAACGCGAGAAATGACTGTGATATCGCTATAACACATCACAAACGTATTAAAAATTAGTTCATTATATTTGACATACCTAAAGCAAAAGTTAACGCGTCTTCCTAGTAAACTTTTCGACAAACTGGTCGATGATTTAAGGACCTATGTCCTAGTTACGGGACACGGACCAATAGCGAGGCCAATAGATTAAGCGAGGGTCTTTTGTGGATATGTGATGGTAGAGTATTGGGAGTGGGTGGTGAGAATATGAGCGAATAAAGAAGAGGGGTAAATGGGGGGGAGGAGGAGGAGGTCGGATATTTTTAGGCCACGCACGTCAACCGTTCTCGACTCTTCCCACTGCACTAGCTTTATGCTCCCTGCGTGAACTGGATACACAAAACAAAATACGGCGGGGGTGCACTGGGGTACTCTTGAAGCCAAGGGTTAGATAGGCCCATTATAGGTCTCGCTGCCACTTAGCTGCAGATTTGTTGCACACATGTCGCGCAATTTTTAACCAATTTATAGTGAACCTTTACGATTACGATTTTTGAGTGGAAGAGGGCGACAGTTTTCCATGAAAAAGTTTCAAGTAAGGGGTCAAAGATTTATTTCTTGTTTGTTTAGATGTAGCTGCGAAATAAGAAATATTTGCTCAACAGTATGCAAAACTTAAATTTAGAATTGCTTAAGATTAAGAATTAGAGTTTGTCAACAAAGTCAATAATCAATAAAAATAATTAACAAATCTGATTAATTTTTACTCAACAAATATTTCTCTATATGCAGTCGACAATAACCACATGTAATACGAAACCTGTTACTTAAAGTGATTGAATATCCAACGATTGAATGACGCACACAAAAAATTACAATCGCAGCTTATTGCTACAATTACAATCATACAAATTAAAATTACGCGTTATTTTATTGGGTGAGGACACGGAGGAGTCAGACAAGAAAGCGCCCAACACGCGAACGGATGATCTTTCAATGCGATCAAGTGTTCGATTTCGCCGGTGTAGGCGCTGGTGGAGTTTCTCTAATGATAAATTCGCATTGCGCCTAGATTGCAAATTAATGTGTCACCAATTAATCGTGTAACCTTGTGTCGAACACGAATTAGGTTTCTATGTTTGTGGGCCTCACGCGACAATCGGATTACGATATATCCGAAATGCTCTGACAGTTTGTCTATGCATTCAGGTGACAATATCCTATATCCAGGCACCTATACCGCTTCCCAACACATGTACCAACCTCATCACAAAAATTAGGTTCTCTCTCTCTGTTTGCATGTTTGCTGGCTGGCGTTCTTTTTATGGGTGCACCCGTCAGCTGACGTCATCGAGTGGCACGCGATAGGGGAGGTGGAAGGTGGGTTAATGGGGGGGGGGCGGATGGGGTGAGGAGATGGGACGGGCCGGCTGCCCCCGTTCCCATATGAAAAACGCTCGTCCACACACACACACATATCGCTCGTATACGAGGAGGGCCTAGACCTGAATCACGAACAGATGGACAGACAGAGCTAGTGAGGTTCGTTGTTGGTGCGTCAAACTATTCCCTCCTGCCAAGTCAACCCGCGACAGCAAATCAAGAAAGTTGTCAGATTTTGTTTTACAACCAAATGAACAAAAATACAAAAGTACAATTCATTCTATGAGGACAACTTCTCTTAAAATATTTCAATAAAAATGGCAATCCTGATATATAAAAAAACTGGTTATAACAGTTTATAAAATAGGGTGGTTGCAGAAAAAAACAACGAAGAACATTTTGCCCGTCGTAGCGCAGTTGGTTAAGCGACTGACTGTGGTTCGGCGGTCCCGGGTTCGATTCCCGGCGCGGGCTTTGGCTCGGGGTACTGGTGAAAATGTGCCTGTCACATAGTGCCTAAACACTGAGAGGGGTACAGAATCTTCCTGTTGTGACCCCGTCACTTCAGCGAATTAAAAGAAAAGAAAATGTAGAAATTGGTTGGTTGTTGAGGATAATCGTGGATGCTAGATCGTTGTGACGGGGGTTGTGGGCCTCGTCAACTTCCGCCGTTATACAGGACGCGCGGGGGCGGCAGCGAGGCGACGAGCGACGCCAAAAACGTACAAATGCGGCATTGGCAGACGGCAGCGCAGATGCTCGCATGCGCCACGTCCTGTGTTATAGGTCTACTATTTCGGCCTACTACAGGCCTATATGGAGTCTCGCGCGTGCGCGGGATTTGGCTTTGTCTGGTCCCGACTCTTTGTCTATGCAACCTCGGTCCTACCCCTCCCCCCACCCAACCCACCCCACCGACATCCCCCTTCTTTCTCGTGTCCCATACTCGCTATAGCAGAAGAACCCCATTCCCCCATCCCCCATAACCTTCCCCCTCTCCAGCCCCATCCACACGGGAACGCGCGGTGCGCGTGCGCAGTTCAGCCAGAAATGAAATCGGGCGGATGTGGGTGGCGCAGCGTATAATAGAAGCGAATAGGACTATCACTGTCAAGAAATGTCACCTTCTCGAGTATTTCGTGACCAAAGTTTGTAGTACTTTTTTATATTGAATTATTTTTCTCGTAAATTTTTCACACGTTCTTTTAATTCTCTTGACTTCTTAAGCAAAAAGTCAACGTAACTTGCTAACGTAATTATTTAGGTACATATTATGCATTTTAAAGAAATAACAGGCAACTTTAAATAATTAAAACTTTCTGGATATTGATAAGCAATGAGCATCCATTGCTTACGACAATCGTGCTGATAATTCTCCTGTGAAATTATTTTTCAGACACATGTGACTTGTGCAAAATGTGGCTTGATGTTTGAAATTCGAAAGAAAAATAATCAATTGACTAAATATATTATATCTACTGAATCACCTGTAGACAAACAAATAAACAATAAAATAAAAATAAAATAGCACACTAATATTTCAAAAACTTTTATTTTTAGTGTCATTTGAAAAATAAAAGCAAACCATTAAACCCCAAACAAGAATCACAAGATCAAAAAAGGAAAAGGTCAGAACGAAAAAAATATATATTCATATCATAATTGCGCTTACACCATATGCTATGTTTCGTGACTTAGACCAGAGTAGCACCCCGGTAGGCCTATTTATATGGTGACTGTTATACGGGGGGTGAAGGGGGACGGGTATCCGGGGAGTCAAAAGAGAGAAACAGCGAGAGAGCTAAAATAAGGGGGGGTGTGAGTGAGGGTGGGTAGAAAGACTCCAGCATCATCCAATAACGCTACCACCAACACACCACCACCGTATAGTCGTCATCATCATTTTTCTCACCAGTTTCTCTCCTCTTTTCTCTGCTGTATCCCCTCCACCCTCTCCCCTAACCCCCAAATCCCCCTCCTCTTCCCGTCTCTCGCAATCTGGCCAGCCCACAACTCTATCTGCATAAAACCCCCACTCCAAGCAAGCAAGACCCATGTACTAGAACACGAAAGAACTGATTGAAGTTTGTGACAGACTTGAATGACGTCGCCTTGATTTTTTTTTGGTAGGCGACAAGACTGCTTGATCAGATGGCGGATGAGTGATAAGAATCAGCAGAAGAAACAAAAAAACGTTTGAAAAATATGAGTATAAGAACAGATCAGTAACCGAAAAGTGCATTCAGACGATCTGATTAGCAGACCAGGACAAATTGACAGCAAAAACAAAATCATTGATATCTGATGAGATTTAATTAAACTCCTAATCTCTACCAAACTGCACTCAGTTACCGTGAAACAAATCGCTGACATTGTGGTCGCAAAGGTGTGGTCTAAAAACGCGAGGCTTGGAAGCAGATATTCAAAAATTGCGAATATTTTCACCTTTCACCATCAGCACTCTGTGGATATTGGATAATAAATCATATGTTAACCGCAGGCGACAAGCAACACTAAATTTCTGAAACAACCAGAAACAAATAAAATATGCTTCATTCGGGTTAATAGCAAATTTAATGATTTTGTATGACACTGATCTTGTAAAAGCGATGAAAAAATAAATTATTGAGCACTCACAAAAATATTAGAAAGGCAATTTACCGTAATCTTAAATCTTAAACGTTTAATGTTTGCTTAGGCTGCACGCAATACTGGATTAAGTATCACCACAACGACAATTACTTTCTATCTGATAGTTTATCGCTGCATTTGAAAAAAAAAGTCTTTGAACGAACTTTTCCACTAATCAAACCGGTAATTTTCTATTGCTAATGATGAAAGATTACAATTAGTACTAGGTGCCGCCAAACCACAACAGCCACATTATTTCAAGCGAGTGTTGGCCGGAATTCGAAGTAATTCCGGTGCAATTAAAGAAAACCTGTGTGAAGAACCTCTTTTTTCCACCACTCATTTTCTCTTAGTGGACGAGGAAACGAATTAAGCGTTAATCGGATCTCACTTCCGAGAAAATAGTGTCGACAACTGACTCGAGAGTGAAATTGTGTGTGTATTTATTGGAAACAAGAGTTGTTCATGACTGGGTAGCAAAAGACTGACTTCCTTTATTTAGCTAATCCCTCAGCAAAGAATCCCATCCTCCAGAGACCACACACCATAAGTAATTTTTTTTTTAATTCACTGAAGTGACGGATCACAACAGGAGATTCTGTACCCCTCTCTGTGCTTAGGCACTATGTGATTATTTTAATAACTATTAATATAATTTTAATAACTACTAATATTACATAATATAACTACTAATATAATAACTACTAATATTAGTAGTTGTAATATTACAATACGAACATTTAAACAAGATGTTGAATCACCGGTGAACCTCCTTAAACATTTTTAAGAATATGAGGCAATGAGCAAATATGGAGAAACTTTTGAATGAGGGAAGACACACTGGGAAATGCACGAAACAGATAAAACGAAATTTTTGCGAAACACACGGGAAAATGGATTAACGACTTTCCTCATGCGATAAGATGTTCTAGGATTGTTGGACGACAATCGATGAGCCGGCGACAAGAGATGCAAATAAACTGTGTTTATTGACGCACTTCTGTTTTTACACCAAAATGACGACTTTCTAAATGACACGATAACATTTTTAGTTACCAAATTATGGCTCGCGATAACATTTTCAGAAGCGGCCAATCAAATAATCAGATATACATGTACACGTAAATCCCACACAAATGTAGCTAGCGACTTGCGAAAGAAGGTTTTCCTTTCCAAACAACAGAACTGGTTGGTCTCTTGAAATTATTAATCCCAAACTTGGCCAACGATTTAAAAATTTATCAAAAACCTCACCCTAAAAAATTGCATGCTCAATTAAAAAAATTACGTGTAAATCAAACAATATGACAATCTGATAATAATTTTAGAATAGAGAAACTAAACTAAAACTAACCGAGAATCCACGAATATTTACGCTTAACAAAATTTATTCCCAAGTTAAATAAAAGCCGAAATTTGGGATGGTTGGGAGGGGGTGGTGGGTAAGTTAATCCGTGATATGCGGTAAAGTACCAAAGGATTTGATTCGTCAGCAGAGAAACAAGGAGCGGGGATCGATCAGGAATAGTTCGAACGACAGAAATGCCCCCTCCCCTATGTGTCTCCTCTGGCCATCGCCTCACAAAACGCGTGTCGTCCATGTGCAGTAGTGCAGTCCTCCGGAGACACCATGAACAGAAATGGTCACGTCGAATTTTAGCGAAATCGAAGTCGCAACATAGTGACCGACAGGTTAGGCGTGAGTCTCAGAAGGATAGCGAAATGATGTTTAGGATTCGGTTGTGGAGGAGTGAGATCCTG
>JAQGBY010001236.1:0-31259 GCA_034698785.1 Mycogona germanica
GCTTCGCGTCAGGGTTTGGTGATAAGACGAATATTGAAACTTTGTAATTTTTTATTTTCCCTGGCGCTGAAATAAAACTAAAAAAAAAAAAAAAATATGTAACATGCTATCCAAAAATTAATAAGGAAATGTTTGCTAATAGTTGGTGACATTAACAGCTTATTGTCGTTAAAAATGGGCTGCAAAAATTTAACTACTTTTTTACACAGTAGATAAGGTTTCGTCCGAGACGAGACGTATTTGTTTCGATCTCAAAAATTCTTATTAAATGTTTGTTAAGGAGGTTCGCCGGTGATTGATATTGTCTCTGTGCTTCTTTTTTCCACATTTAAAGCCAAAACATTTGACACCACGTCACAAATTGAATTAAATTTAAATCTTTACGAAAGCTCAATTAAAATTGAACATACCTTAGAAGTTTCAAATTTCTGTTAAGTTAATTGATTTCATTTTTTTCGTGCGTTGCATCAAGAAATAGGCACATTTTATATTTAGCTCAATCATCAAAAGAACTTCAGAAAGGTAGTGTGGTGACTTAAAATACGGACGCATAAATTACCGGAACTATTATATTTGCAAAACTAAACGTGAACATTTATTTAATATCAAATTATAAAAAGTATTAACAATTTAGTAGGAAGAAGAACGTCTGGATTATTTGAAATAAAAAGTATGGTTTATTTTTTACAACATTTTTTGTTAGCAGCTTAACTATATATATTACATGTACACTGCAACCATGTTTTCGTTGATTACTGTTAACCTAGCGTTACCTCAATTACTCTACCAGATGGAGCTCTATTACTTAAACTGCATATTCGATAAATATTTAAAACATGGTTGCAAACCGATGACGCTCTTTCTTGCCTGCATATAAAATACACAGAATTTCTTGTCAGAAGTGATGCCGTGTAAATGTGCACTTACGCCATAAACGCACGACACGATATTGAGGGATTGTCTGAGCATTTTTTGTCTCGATTGCACATATCTTCTTCGTCCATGTATCTCTCGAGAACACCCTCGCAAGATCACAAGATCGTGATGTATCTGTGGATGGAAAAAATTCGAATATACAGATCTTCAGATGCACCGATGAAAACAAAAAACACAACCATATATGTCTATACAATATATATGAGAGTGACGCTGTATCGTCGTTGCCAAAATAAATGATTCTAATAAATGTTCTTGTCAAAAATTCTGCGCTCTGGGGCTTTTTATTTGGATGTAGTTTTTATTCTTGTTACGCCCTGCGGATCGAACTATCTCCAAAATGCCACAATTGCAAATGACGTATTTGAGCAAAGAGCATATGTGGGATTTTCACACCATTTCTTGGCCATCTTTGGTATTTCGCCATCGGCAGTGAGACACGTTGGAGAACAAATTCATCAGAAAATAATCTGATGCAGCACTACAGTATTCTAATGTACATGTATATTTTGTTTTGAAAATTCTATAAGGAGCGAAAAAATCTAAATTTCACGGCTGGCTTGGCTCGATCTATGATAACATTGCGATTGGTATCCTCTGGTGGCGTTCCAGAGAATCATTTGATTCGTGGCATCTGTACTAGATCGATGATCGGTGACCTGCTGATTAGTTTATATTTAGTCATTAATTAACAACCATAGCAACCTGACAAATTATGAAATTAGCGCAAACTGATAACTGAAACAGCTCAAAACAGGAATTTGGCCATCAAAGTCGCAACCCCATTTTATAGGATCATTTTTATTTTATTTCAGCACTTTTCGAATAGATACCAGAATTAGCGGAGTAATTAATACTAGTAGGAATAACATTTTTACACAAAATGAAATTTCGAACCACGAAAACCAATTTCGTGCAGGTCATAAAAAGCTACTCTTAGAAATGGAGGCCATTTTATAAGACTTCACAGTTGTTTGACAATTAGCTGTATATCTGCTATTCTGCTTTGCCAAAAACCACCCACTTGAAAATGACGACCACGTTTGCCAAGGTCTTATCAGAGTCCAATTTGTTGTATATAATTTGTTGTGTTCGTCGTGCGCGCGTTCGCAGTTTGTTCAAGTCTTTTTCTAGGTCAATGCCGACTGGCTTTGAGTCTGTTCCAATAGACAAGTGTGTGTTCTGTCGATGGACGAAAAAAAATTGCGATTCATTCCGTATCCGTAGACAACATCCACCAGAAGAAGCGCAACGAGAAATACCCCGCAGACCGCGTCCATTCGTCTTGTCAACTTCTGTACGAGTCTGTCATTTCTCAAAGTAACACGAAGAGAATAAGAAATAAGAAAAAATGGCGTCTTCGCAGTCGTCGGAGTTGTTCGTTGGCATCGACGTCGGGACAAGCAGCGTGCGTGCTGCGTTGGCTGATCACAAAGGACAGATGTAAATAAGTTCCTTTCCCTCTCCTAATAATGAAATTGGTGGTCTGTGGAAATTAGAATTGATGGCTTACCTCTCTATCCATCCTTACACCTATTTTATACGGCAAAAATAGACTAGTTCGGTTATCTGCGATTCTATTGGCTACTCGGGCACACGCCCCTGGTGACGTCTGGCACATGGCCAATAAAATCACGGCCAACTTCCGCAGTATTTTTGCCGCATGAAATAGGTATTTGGTACTTCTTCAGGTGCGTCTTTTCTCAGATGTAACGTTCCCTAAGTCCTTAGCATTCATTCTTTTTTACACAAAAATTAGGTTTCAAAAGCAATTTTTGAAAAATGATAAAGTGAAATTGTATGAAGCGCAAAATTGCTAAACCTTGGTTTTAAAACTTTAATTTTGTGTGTAAAATGAACTAACTGTGAATGGTATTTTTTTTGCGCCTGACGATTTATCAATTATTGATGGACTATAGCAAATTGATAAGCTAAATCTGCGCAACGCGCAATTTTTTAAAATCTAACGATTTCTGTGTAAAGTTACATGAAGTTTAACTCATTATGACGGAATTTTGAAAACTTAATTGATATTCTCTAGTCCAATTTTAGTAATCTAATAGATTGTCGAAAATAAAATCATCCATGGAAATCTGTTGGGTGGTTACTAAAATTAAATCGCGGAATAATCAGTTTAATTAACTTCGCTTTAAAAGCAAATTAAGACCTTCAAACTTAATCTTTTTTTGCGGGTGAAGTTTTATCAATTCTTGAGAAATTATAACAGAGTCTGACAACAAAATTTGCGCGAAGTACAATTTTTTCCTCTGTTACATCGACGTCTATAGACCATAGACGCTGCACTAAAATGTAATGAAAATGTATTTAAATGAAATGTAAATTTCATGGGCCTGTCTAACACCGTTGGAGAGCTATCTAAGAACAGACAGGAAGCATCAACTTTGTTTTTTATAGTATTTGATAAATTAAGACTATTTTAATATGTTGAGACATTGGCATAAATTATTCGATCTTTGACAATTTTGTGTTAAAAATGTGCGAAATTCTAGGATTCGTTGTTTTTGCAGGACATGGGTTGTTTGTGCGACAAACCAATTTGTTGTGATTCCGCCATATACTTAATTCCGATTTGTGTGTCCTTGTTGTGGCAAACAGATTACGCGTCGCCGTTCACCCCATCCGCATCTGGGCCCTGAGCCAACACTATTATCAGCAGTCTTCGATCGACATCTGGCAGTCGTGCTGTCTCGCCGTTCGCGTAAGTGAAAACTCAATTTGTTCGAACCAATTACGACGCGCCCGATGCCCCGGAAACAGACGTCCAAAAGCGAAAATGGTCGCGCCTTTTGGCATACATAATCACAGACCCGTGCCTACACAGTACACATACACTGCAGATGGCCTCCGCAGACCACCTCTTGCCGTCGGCCGACTGCCACCACAGTATTTTGGTCACTACAGAACGTGCGTACTTAGGGTAGATTATAAAATGTTTGTTAAGGGGGTTCACCAATGATTACATTTCAAAAACCCCTCAGTGAGCGATCTGGGAATTTTGCCTAACCTAGGCTGCTTAGGAAAGGGATAAGCCTGGGCTAGGCAAAATTACCAGGTCGCCTCCTGGGGGGGTTTTAGGGCGAACACGCTGGTGGACCTCCTTTAAGGGGATTTTTAACGTCCCGATATCGTACAGGTACGGGTCATGCTTTTTACTTCTATTCCGAAAGAAGGACTACAGTAGATTAACATCCAAGAAATGAAATTGCGTTTTGCTAAGTTCGTGCATCTTTCACCTTTTATTTCTAAGGGAGGGGCACAAAATGAGAAATAAGTTACAAATTAAGAACAGTTATTTGAAAAATAGGACATTTGTGAAGCATGCAACATGTGATATGCAAAATATACAAATGTTTTTCACTAAATAACGATGTTCGCGGATATACTCTTACGGTATTTTATCATACCTTCTGAGATTATTTATCAAATTGTTTGATATTTTGGACTTAGCGATCTTGAATTTCCAATGACAGGTGGCGCTCCATTACGGGAAACATTCCAAACTCGACTGTTGCAGAAGTAATATGTTAAAAATAAAAGTGTTCAAAATGGTATTTAAAAAAAAGCCGTTTCGCTACATTATTACTTTCAAGTTCACGTTTAACTCTGTTCAAGTTCTTTTAAAATAAGATCAATGATTTATATTGTGTGGGACGTCGAAAATGGAACAACCAACCATGCACTGTGCTGGCAACACTTTTGATAACATTGATCTGGAAGAAGAACTTGTGTTAAAACAGGACGATCAACCATAATCACAAATTTGCAAAAGTCAAGGAATCCCACTGTCATCTGTTCACCGCATAATCAAATAAGTTCTTCATCTGAGATGTTTCGCGAAAGTGTCCTAAACGCAATTAACCTACGCCAACAAGATGGCGCGTCTGGAACGAACGAAAGGTGGCGCGCGCGACTTAACTTGTTTGCATATTATTTTTTTAAATGACTCACCGCTGTTCTATTAAAAAAATCATGCGATTCAATAAAATATTTCAGAAGATCTGATAAGATATACAGTATAGTGTGGTACACATTGTATGACGTCTGCACTCTCATTTAATTGCACAAAGAATTCCTAGATCATAAAATGTGAGGCGTCTTAATATACTCTGTAACGTTAAAATGTTGTCACTTTATTATAAGAATTTTCTGTCGTATTAATTTAATTTGTTAGACTCCTGAAAGATATTGCTTTCCATGAACGTAAATTTATTTAAAGATGCTTTCCTTGGCAGGCATCTTAAAATTATATTCTGTAGAAACATTAAAAATTGAATTTTTTATCATAACTTTTCAATGCTAAAATGATGAAAACGACCCCATCTCAGTTTCTTTGTTGACCACTATGCTGGGCACATGGTCTCCGGAGAAAATTCTGATCACTGTTGCAAGCAAGCAAACCAGTGCCAAATTGAGTTAACAGCAACCCAACACTGTGATTTACTCAGACTTTAGATGAAGGAGCAGTCTTAGGTGTGTGGGGGGATGCGCAATTTCGAATTCATCGCGACTTCTTCATTCATCAACGCCCTTGGGCGACATCCGCTATTGGCTCTTTGCACTGTAATGATGTGGTGCCACTCTGTAGGAGACATATGGTTCGAAATGACGCCAATCTAGGAGACATCAAGTATTAGCAATTTTGGGCTTGTTGTCTGAATGAACGTAGGAAATTTCAAAAATAATAACAGACCATAAATTTAAAGCGGAAAGAAATTGGAACCAAAATTATTTTGTTTCCGTTATTCTCATTGTATGTTCAGGACTCTTTTACAGATAAACGAATTTGTAAGTTGAAAGTAAGCGTTTCATGAGAGAAGGCAATCTTTTAATGAGTACAGTATAGCCTCGATTATCCGGATGTGTCTTTTAAAAAATTAATTTCATGTGAACGAGTCAGATGCCAGATGAAGTGGGTGGGCGTCACATGGCCATCACTTAACATGAATGTACATATGCACTACTGTTTTTTCGCTTTTCATTAAATTTTACATAAATTCATGCAAAAATGAATTTTATTTTAATGAAATTCGATTATCCGGACCACCGAATACTCGAAGCTCTACTTACAGTCTGTATTTTCATATTGTCCCTCAAACATTTCGAGATATTTTATATTTTTGCACATACAGGAAGTGACGTCAGGTGTAGACGTGGATCGTATCCGCGGTCTTGGGTTTGACGCCACCTGTTCGCTGGTCGTACTGGATAAGAAGTATCGGCCACTGACCATTAGTCCCACAGGTGAGCTATTTATTCAATAGCGATTTAATCAGAAATAATTCAATGGCGGCGAATCGCGTGTCTCTGAAATAGGAGTAAGTAGTAATACCACCCAAATAAGGGGGGGGGGATTGGGGGATTCTAGCCAATTCTAGGAAACCCTATGACCACGGAACCCCCTGAAAGCAAAAATCTGGAATGTAGGATGGTCAAGTGCTGGGGCAATGTTCCTGCCAATGGACACACACACACACTTTCACCTCACTTCACTTGGACGAAATCACTGCTGGATGAAACATGTTGTATTTAGCACTTATTCTGTCACTATTCAGCACTTATTCCAATATTATTTATGCGAAATTTATTCTGAAAAATGTATTTTGAAATTTCTTTTTCAGATGAGCCTGAGCAAAATATCATTATGTGGATGGATCATCGAGCTGAAGAAGAGGCCAAGCAAATTAATGCTGCTGGTCATCCAATATTGAAGCAGTATGGTGGCAGCATTTCATTGGAACAGAATCCATCGAAAATTCTTTGGCTCAAAAAGGTGAGCCATTAGCTCTTATGATAAAATAATTGCACAGGATAATGGGTTTAACTGATTATGCCTGGAAGCTGGTCTGCTGATATCCAAAAAAGCAGCGAGTGGCACAATGAGTCAACACCATAGTGCTTCTAACATTAGTTATAATTTCTAACAATAGAGTATGACTCGTCATAGTCCAGTTGGTATTGTGACTGACTGTAGCTCTGCAGTCCCGGGTTCAATTCCTAGTGTAGCTCTCAAAAATTTTGACCCCGGGTCTCTCGCATAGTGCCTAAGCACCATGAGGGGTATGTAACATCTGTAGTGCGGTTGACTACAGTTGATTGGAATTTTAAAAAAATTAAGACAATCGAAAATTCTACAATTTATTTTTGTGGATGATGACGGAGTGTAGCGTGGCTAGTCATCAAATTTCGTACAATTATATCATTTGTTTCGCCACTGTAACATTCGAATTATGCCGCTAAACACAAAGCTAGATAGCTTTTTGTTTCTTTTTTCTTTTAATTTTTTTTTTTTTTGCAAGACAAATCTCGTAGTTTCTTATTCTTCTCAGTATACTTGCAGAATCGAGATTCAAAATGGTGGAATGAAGCCAGCCATTTCTTCGACCTGCCCGACTTCCTGACATGGTGTGCGACCGGAAATCTATCCCGGTCCCTCTGCTCGCTTGTCTGCAAGATGGCCTATCAGAGTGATGCCACTGGGCATGGCTGGGATGCCAGTTTCTGGCGGGGCGTGCAGCTCGATGATCTGTTGGAGGACGGAGCAAAAAAAATTGGTGATTATTCTGCAAACTTTGGTCTCACGGTCCTAGTATTTGGCGAGCAACATATTACACTAATTCAATCATTCTTACATTTAGTCGAACTATTCAATATCTATTTTAGGATCTTTTTTCTAACTATTTTCCTAAGTTCTGGGTCACAGAAGCCAATTATGGTATTACTATACACTGATCTAAGCTATAACAATCCTGGTTACCTTGAAAATCCTCCAAATTATTAAAGTAACCAAAGGAGCCAGAAGCTATAACAATCCTGGTTACCTTGAAAATCCTCCAAATTATTAAAGTAACCAAAGTGTATCCTGTGACAATAAATACAGTGAATGCCTTTGTATTACCGGTATATAAGAAACCTTTGGGTTGTGGTGTCATTTACCTAGTTGATTGAGATGTATACTAATTTTTCTCAAGCTGGACAACCAATTTTTAGTAACAAACTGAATAGTGCAAAAATAAAATAGTGACTGAAAAGGGAAGGAGGTCTTAGGTGATGGATGTGTCCCTTACAAAAATGTACTATATGGCTGTATAGTACTACTATAGTATTCATGGTAAGGGGTCATCCAGCAGTAATTTTGTTTGCATAAAATTAAGTGAAAGTGCATGTGTGTGTGTGCTTTCAGTGGCAGTACTATTGCTATAAATTCCACTTTTAGCCATCCAGGAGGTTCTGTGGTCCAGCACCAGCACCACAGATAATTACAGTGCTGGGCTGAACCCCCTGAATATTGTAAAAGTGTTTGTGAGCGAAAATTGTGTATCATAAATTTTTTTTTTTTTCAACGCCACAATTTGATAAATACAAGTTTTACGGATTGACGACAATAAAGATCAGTGGCGCGAAGAGTTGTAAACCGCTCATACAAAAGTCGTTTTCGTAGAACGAGCGAAATTTGATTGACCAGTTATTAAATATTGGAGCTTTAACTGTTCCTGATTAGAGAGAAAATGCCGATGAAAAGTTTAAAAGTCCAATTGTGCGTTTTCAGGGAATGTCGTATTATCCCCTGGGCAGCCCTGTGGCAACGGATTGAGTGCAGAAGCCGCCTTGGAGCTGGGGCTTAAACCCGGAACGGCAGTGGCGACCTCTATGATCGACGCGCACTGTGGAGCTGTTGGTAATTTAACATTTACTTGATTGGGCTAGTGTTGGCATACTTTTATTCAGTTTTCTCATTTGTTTATATTTTTCCGAGCCTATGTTTGAACCTTTTTCTGTGGCCAACTATTTTTCGTAGTTTTTCAAATGTGCTTATTTCCCCTACTTTTTTTTATTTAGGACTGTTGATGTGCGATGGGTCTTGCGGCAAGGATGTTCCGGTCACCGCGAGGTTGGCCCTCATTTGTGGAACGTCCACCTGCCACATGGCCGTAAGTGCGCTCTATACATGTGCAAGTTCATGATTTCATAAAGTGTCATAAGAACATTCCTTAAAAAAATTGTTTGAAAATTGATACTGCCATTAATTGTTTCTTATAAGGGATACAATGGAATGAGGTTACAATATTAAAAATTTGAAACGATAAATTATATTTGCAGGTGGCCAAAACAGCAAACTTTGTTCCCGGAATTTGGGGGCCACTACATTCGGCCCTGCTTCCTCGACTCTGGCTCAATGAAGGTGGGCAGAGCGCAACAGGAAAATTGGTTAGTGTTTTTCAAAAGCGATACATTTCAATTCGATGTTCAATATTAAGACACGAATTGCGCCAATAGCGGCGACAACTGTAACAAGCCGTTACCTGCCAAAATGGCGTGATGTGCGCCACCTAGCGATAAATCGTGAAAAGTAGACCATAGCCAACATTAGTTATCCGTCTCATTTTACAGATTGATTTCATAATCCAGTCGCACCCCGCATATAAACCATTAACGGAGCGTTTGAAGGAAAGGTAGGCACAGAATCTCAAACTCTCTAATGATTTTATTGGATTGTTTCCACTTAAGCCAGGTTCCTTAAAATAATGTACACTGTGAGTCATAAAAACGAGCACCCCCTATATGAAATGACACAACTTCGAGAAAAATGCTTCGATTTAAATGAAATTTGGTACTTACATAGAACAATAGTGTAGGAACAAAAATAATTTATAAAATCTGCTCAAAATGTTATCCGGTGGCCTTGACACAAGCCCGGAGTCGAATGCGCCATTCTTTGATTGACGAATATACGCTGGTCGAGCTCAATCCAAGTTTTCTTTAATCATTGTTTCAAATCTTCGATATTGGTAATCTTCGATTTGCAAACCATTTCCTGGAGAACTCCCCAAATTTTGTAGTTCACTGGATTCAAGTCCAGACTGTTTGGTCTATGGCATTTCCCGTTGCAGCAGTTCAGTATTATTGAAAAATGAAAAATACCGAGATTTGTTTCAATGCTTTTTGGAGTTGAAGTTGGTGGCGACTCCCCGGAGGTGCGATTCCTCTAACACCTTACTAATTGAAGCACTGCAAAATTTCCTTTAAATCGAAGCATTTTTCACGAAATTGTGCTATTTTTAATAGGGGTGCTCATTTTTATTTCTGGATGGCTTAGCACTCACAAAAAATCTAAATTAAAAGGCACGTACAGGTTGTGCTTAACGAAAGTCTAAGTCGTCTGCAGCAAAAAGAGGGTGCGTCATCTGTGGCCCACCTCACCAAAGATCTCCACGTTTGGCCGGATTATCACGGAAACCGGTCGCCTCTGGCCGATCCCTCGTTAAAAGGAATGGTAGGTCGAAATAAGGTCAACCAAGATTACTTAACAATCAAACCGTCATTCCAGCTTCAGCATCATAGCTGCATTTCCTCTCTTTTCTATCGCACAATGATTTTTAAAATGTCAAATAAAAATGATTAATTTTTCACTGCGGATAAACCGGAAGTGACTATTTTCAGCCCTACGATTTTCAAAAAAATTATTATGTTTTTTAAGGTTTCTGGATTGACGCTATCAGATTCTGAGGAGAGTTTGGCTGTTCTATACTTGGCCACCATGCAAGCATTGGCTGTAAGTTGAAATCGAGATAACTACAAAATGAAATGCTTTTTATATACTGTACACGCACGAGTAAATGAAAGCTTATTTTTACACAAATAATTTCCATTCTCACATTCAAGATTACATAATAATTCCAAAAAAGCACCTGTAGCGCGGTTGACTACAGTTGATAGGAATTTTTAAAACACTTAACATTTTATAATTAAAAGAAATTGAAATAAATATTACGTATGCTTTCACAGTGATTAATTTTTGTTTCTTTGCGACTTCCCATTCTTGATTAGTATGGTACTAGACACATAATTGAGACGATGACTAAAAATGGCTACGACAATTTCGAGAGCATCGTCATTTGTGGAGGACTTAGCAAAAATCCGCTTTTTGTCCAAATGCACGCAGACATCATCGGTAAGAAAATTAGGAATTGAACGAAATGAATGTTGAATCGTATCCTCTTGGTTATATTAACTCTGAAGGGCAGCAAAACGCAATTGATAAATTGATTTTTGAAGTCCTAAATCTGCAATTATCAATAAAGCAAATCGCTGAAACGCAAAAGAAGGGCACCTAATTTAAAGGATCGTATGACATAAAATTGTCATCCTAAATATTTTGAACGCAAAATGACTGCGTCTTTAAGATAAGGTGACGGAAATTTAGAACAACGATGTATTAAGTTGTTTGATGAAATTGGCGTATTGTCCTTTTTTAAATAGGACTTCCGGTAATTGCTCCAAATGAAGCTGAATCTGTTCTGTTGGGAGGTGCCATGCTCGCTGCCACCGCCAGCGGTTACTATTCAGACTTGCAAGAAGCCATGAGAGAAATGAGTGGCAAGGGGAAAGAAATTTTACCCAATTTGTTGGACAAAAAGTAAGTTCAGCAATATTTGAAACGAACGCAAATTCCCCCTTGTTGAGGGCCAGGAGTCAGATTCCCGCTTCTGAATAATTTAGTGAAACTAAATAAACTTAATATTTGGGATATCGGGTTGATTGTGCGATGGTTAATTTATAATATGAAATGATTAAAAATAAATACTCCATGTATTCCATGCATTGCTTCATATGCAGGTGTACTCGTATTTGAAGTTTGAGGACCTCAAAGTAAGATTGACCTGTGCCTTTAAAAGATATTGTTGTATTTTATTTTTGTGGCACTGTAAACGGTAAACACTTGTTCTTCATTTTATTTCGCCATTGCATTGTTTTAATTATTTTTTCGATTCTTTGTCCAAACAGGTATCACGATGCTAAGTACCAGGTGTTTCTGAAGATGGTTGACCATCAACGTGAATATGCTGACATCATGAAGACACTATATCTCTCTTCGAATACTGTCTCCGAATAACGTCGTTGAATCTCAATAAAATGTGAATAACCACGAATTAAAATGCGTTATTATTTTCGCGCGTAAGATTTCAATTTTCTTGTTCCGAAATGTGGGAATTTTCAGTGCAGAATGCTCAGGTAATATCCCGTCCTTACTTCAAATGTTCCCGCCCAATGGTGCTGCTGCTCGTCCAAACGTATGATGTGTTTTCAAAATGGCGATCCCCATCTGGGCCGACATTAACACAAAAGTAACACCGTTCCCCGCCAGAGGTCGCTAATCATGATCATAACGTCAATCATGTCTATTTCTTTTCACGTATCCAAGATATCCAAGATGGCAGCCTCCTTGCCGTGTCGTTGAGCGTGCATTTTCGATTACTTGATTTGACGTATAAAAGTGTTTAGAAAAATGGCTTTGGTCGCGCTTTTGTTATCGAAAAGCCGTTGCCTTTCCAGGTAATATGTAGAAAGATAAACTGGGGTACAACTCATCGTAGCCCAGTCGGTATTGCGAC
The DNA here is from genome assembly GCA_034698785.1 of Mycogona germanica. Taxonomy (NCBI): domain Eukaryota; kingdom Metazoa; phylum Arthropoda; class Diplopoda; order Chordeumatida; family Chordeumatidae; genus Mycogona; species Mycogona germanica. The sequence goes on from JAQGBY010001236.1 coordinate 12,348, forward strand.
TGAGTGGCTCGAAGGTCCCGGGTTCGATTCCCGACGCGGGCTCTCGAGAATTGCGATCCCGGGGTACTGTTCGTTCCCCCTCGCACAGTGCCTAAGCACCATGAGGGGTACAAAACGCCTGTAGCGCGGTCGACTACAGTTGATTGGAACAAAAAAAAACTAGCTGGCACTTGTTTCCAATCCTGGCGCATGCTCCCGTTCTCGCCATTCAAACATTGCATCTCTTTGTTTGCCTTTTTGCGGGGCACGAGACAATCATATATGACGGCAAAATCCTCGACAGCATTCTACTGGATTTAACCTGTAGGCAATTTGATGGGCTCTTCTAGATTGAAACTTGACCTCGATTCAGCTGCTAAATGCGACATTTGTGAGGACACCCTCATTCCGCATAATTGCCGTTCTGTGGTTGAAAGCCAGGATAATTCATATTGTGCAGTACTGCACCAAAATGAGTACTTTTATTGCTGTTATATTATTAGCCTGATAATATGCATTACATATTGTTCAGTACTGCACCAAATGCGTACTTTTACTTGTATTGTTGTTTATTATAATATTATTTTACAGGCCATCTGTTACACTACTGAAACATGGACAAGCCACCGGTTACGCTACGCGTGGTTTTCAGAATGTCACTGGTCGATTGGTCAAGTCGTGGCCGTTATCAGTGCACTGTGCACGGGCCGCCATCACATCACCACGGTCGGCGAAACTTCTTGGGCTGTCCGGCACGTTGGCGGCCAGCCTGGCCGCGTACGCCCTTGTACCGGCGAAGCGGACGGCCTTGTGTGACGGCACCGTAGAGGTGATCCTGACTCCCGACGTTCTGGAAGATCCAACCAAGGTGGAACCAACACTTGTCGACAGCGCTTTCGATTGGACCAGGTTTTGGCACCTGCTCAAGCCAGAGATGTTACTTCTTGTTGGTGCTGTCGTGGTTAGTCTTTACAGTTGATTGGAAGCAAAAAAATGTGAAATGCTCTTCGTGTAAATTTAGATAAACTTTAGATTGATTTCCTTCGACTCGGTACGAGGACAACAATCAATTTATTATTAGTACCTGTAATAGACACTTCGCGGGATATATTTTGAATACCACGCTGGAATTAAAAATATGTGTTTCAACCAACTTAATTGCGACGAGTCGTAAAATTTCTACATTTCCTGTTTGAAGCACTGCAAGTAAACATATGTAACGTTTTAAGTTTTTATGATTGTACATCCGAATGCAATTAATATGGCGCTGTTTTTGCGAATATTTTTCATTTTCGAACTCCCTTTGGATCACAGAGTGCACTGATAGTGGCCATCGTCAACATCCAGATTCCTTCGCTGCTGGGCAGCTTGGTGGACGTGGTATCCAAGCTGTCCTCCCGAGACGGCGGTGCCTCCTTCATGGAGGACATGAAACGGCCTGCCTTCAAGCTGGTCTACCTGTACTGCGTGCAGGGCGTCTTTACCTTCGTGTATATATCGCTGCTCTCCTGTATCGGCGAGCGGATAGCGTGCAGACTGCGGCAGGATCTTTTTGCCTCTATCATCAGACAGGACATCGCCTTTTTTGATTCTCACCGAACAGGGGAGATAGTCAACAGGTAATAATCCATTTATTTATTATTATAGATCGCAGACGACGCATGTGGCACCACATGTGGTACGATATCTTTGTTTGGAACTTTGGTTTTGGTGCAAAACTGCATTTGGCGACATAAATAAAAATAAATAACTTAGTAACTTAATAAAGAGTTGACTACAGTTGATTGGAACAAAAAAAAATTCAACTTTACTTATTAATCTGACTTACCCCACAAGTTATTGGTTATGTTCATTGGAGGGTGGATCCCTATGAATTGCTATCAAGATATCTTCCACTTCAAGAATTATATATCATTTTCAGGTTAACGACGGACGTTCAGGATTTCAAGAGCTCCTTCAAGCTGTGCATATCTCAGGGACTTCGCAGCACCACTCAAGTAATTTATTTTCCCTTAATTTAATGTAAACCAACACTCGAATTTATCGAGCTTGCATTTTTTGCAATCTAAATACAATCTAATCTAAATACTTACAATTTTTTGACTTTGTCGCTCAAATTCCAGACTATCGGCTGTATCGCGTCACTGTACTTCATTTCGCCACAAATGACCGGCGTCATGGTGGTCACGTTACCTGCAATTATTCTTCTGGGAACTGCTATTGGTTCTGTTCTGCGCAAGTATTCCAAGATCGCAGCTGCACAGGTAACACTGATCACGAGATTTCGGTTTGAAATTACAAAGAGATTTATATTTATCAAGAATCTTTGACATGTTGGTATTAGCTTAGTTACATCATTTTGTGGCAACGGATATATGCACGTTTTCCCCCGAGTTCTTTGTTGTCTCTTTAATTTTTACATTTTGTTTGCTTGAGTGATTCAATCCAATTTAATCATTCAGTAGTGTGGCTATTTGGCATAGAGGGCGAGCAATTTCAATTAATAATTGCTCCAATATTATTCTGTTTTTTATAGGTCGCAAGGGCCACCTCAGTAGCCGACGAGGCGATTGGAAACGTAAGGACAGTGAGAGCTTTTGCCATGGAGCCCCATGAAAAAGAGTACGTTCATTAAACCACCTATGAACAAACAATGTCAATTTTATCAAGAGCTAAGTGTAAAAATATTTATATTGTAGGTTATATGCCCACGAAGTGGAGCAGGCAGCTTACTTGAGCCAAAGTTTGGGTATCGGAATAGGCGCGTTTCAGGGCCTGGCCAATCTGACACTAAATGGTATGTATTCTGGTGTCAATTCATTTGTCACTATCATTGGTGACCACACACACACACACACACCTGTTTGCCAAATTTGCCCCCGAATTTTAATTGTGTCGTTTAATTGATGGTCGATTCTATTTCTAGGCATTGTTCTCGGAATCATGTACTTGGGCGGTTACATGATGTCCACAAACGGGTTGTCGGCTGGCGACCTGATGTCATTTCTTGTAGCGACACAGACTATACAGAGGTGATTGATTTAAACGTTAGTACCATCCAAATTCCGTCACAATTTTCTATTTTTACTTTTAAAATGCCACGTGCTATCGCATAAATCTTTACATTAACATTTTCAAACAAATTTCGGTTATTTATCACTTTTAAAAATGAAAAAGAAGATGCAGTGTTTGTTACACGATTTTCAAAGATTTCTGTTATTTTCTTTATTTTTAGCAAAAACTCCACATAATCCATCTTAAAAAGGGGCAGCTAACTTCAACTGATTTTTTATTACTTTCAGATCGCTTTCACAGCTGTCGCTCCTCTTTGGCCAGTTCGTGAAAGGAATTTCTGCTGGTTCTCGTGTCTTTGAGGTGCGATATTTTGTTCATCAACTCACCTCACAATAACAAATCTAGTTTTGTTATCCCTTCCATGTCATTGCATTGCATTGCACTTCCAGTGGAGAGTGGACTGCTACTGAATAGGTGGCGGTGGTGGAGCGTCACCTTTCTCAAGGAGAGCAGGGTGGCAGGTACACTGTGTGTGTCTCCCCAGAGCTTATGGACCGCTGTGCGCCTAGTGTGCCATGGTCACCACTAGGTGGCGATCATGGCGCTCATGGTTCCACGCTCTCTCGCTCTCCATACTCTGTCTGATTAAGTTGTATTTTCGTAGAGAACTTCTCTGTTTTTGTAGCTAGCTCTGAGAAGAAAAAGGTCGCGCCTTATTTCCTCAACTTTTGCATCGTTTTTTGGCAGCGTAGCTGAGTCGTAATTACAGATTAGGCCTACAGAAATACTTATTTTTGTCGTTGCCATCTTGTACTTTGTGCAGAGCAGCCCCACCACAAAGGATTTTCAACAGATTCCTATTATTTTAATATATATTATTTATTATATTATATATATATATTATTTTTAGGCACGCGGGCACACGGTTTGTTCTATTTTTAGTTAACGTTTCTATCTGCTTTTCGTAGTACATCAATATCGAGCCATCCATTCCCCTGACTGGTGGCACGAGGATCCCTTTCCATTCGTTACGCGGCGAACTGGAGTTCCGTGACGTCACCTTTGCCTACCCAACGAGAGCAGAGCGAGTGGTGCTGAGGAACTTCAATCTGCGTGTCCCGCCTGGCCGAGTAGTTGCCATTTGCGGATCGTCGGGTGGAGGTGTGACAAGACATCCAATTTAATTTTATTATCAAGTTTTGGGTCTGACGATTTTTCAAATGACTAAAAAAAATTTATTGAAATGTGAGTTATTTATTAAAAATCTTCTTAATTTAACTGCAGTAAATAGAATAGGAGATTCTGTTTCACTGTTCGGTTAGGTGAAGGAAAAATATTTACTTTCGTGCGCTTCGCGTGATCTGAAATCAAATTTTAATTTTTTTTTTTTAAATAAATTCAAAATTTCGATATTATTGCATTTCGATTTCGATTGCATTGCATGCCTTCGTGGACCGTCTCGAAATTTTAAACAAGTTATAAACATAGCAATGATCACTTTAATCAGGTATTGGGAGTTCAAATCAATGATTTCAGTAATTCAGCCTGTGAGCACAAGTTAACAAATTTAAATTGTTTCTGTTCAGGCAAGTCGACAATTGCGTCGCTGCTCGAGAGATTCTACGATGTCGAAGAAGGCCAAATTTTGTTGGACGGACACGACATTAGCACCCTGGATCCTTCGTGGCTTCGCGGTCGAGTCATCGGTTTCATCAACCAAGAACCGGTCCTCTTTGCCACCTCCATCATGGAGAACATTCGATACGGTCGCCCTTCAGCCACCGATCAAGAGGTGCGTGACAACTGATTGCTATGGCAACGTTCAACTCGAGTAACTGTTTTTTTTAAACTATTGATTTTTAAATAACTGTCGATAAGATGTTGGCAGTTCCGTGCCAAAAGGTATGCAATCTAGAATTTCCAACAGAACCTGTGATCGAATAAATGATAGCCCGCGCCGGGAATCAAACCTGGGACCGTCGCACCTCGTTATCTTACCGACTGAGCTAAAATGAGTCGAGCTCTGTTCCTTTCTGCATCGCTTTTTAACTAAATGCAAAAATTGTTAGCAAATTGTAAACCTTGTGTTCCTATCCTAGGTTATGGAGGCTGCCAGTATGGCCAACGCGGACGAATTCATTCGTGAATTCCCCAGCGGTTACCGAACCGTTTTGGGCGAGAGAGGCGTTACTGTTTCCGGCGGTCAGAAGCAGCGAATCGCCATCGCCCGAGCCCTACTAAAAAATCCGTCCGTGCTGGTGTTGGACGAAGCAACCAGGTATAAAACATTGGTAAAATCACGTTGGATTCGATTTTTCCAGTTTTTCTTCGGTATTAAATTACCGTTTCTATAACCTCCTACTTGCAGTGCACTCGATGCAGAATCTGAAAAACTTGTTCAGGAGGCGCTGGACAAAGTGGTCAAAGGTTGGTGTTATAATCAGACATCATTTTCAAAAATATATTTCGTTTGACCTCCGCGAAAATGTAATTTTTAAAAAAAATACCGTTGTTGCGTTCTATGAACAAATTGGAATGGGGTGGGCGATAGCGGTAGTTTTCTTTATTTTGTATTTCAATGCATTGCTGATCATTCATGTTCTGTGCCAAGTACTTTCTTTTTTTAAAAAATTTGTTTTACCTCAGGGCGAACAGTGCTTGTCATCGCCCATAGACTGAGCACAATTCAAAACGCAGATATGATTGCAGTGTTGGCGAATGGTGTGATTGCAGAGGTAAATGTTTGAAAAAGATAATGTCGTGAATTGGATTTATTTCTTGTTTTCCACAAGTTGGCTTTCCAACCCACAATGTCCACAATGTTGACCTTTTCCCCCAACTTTCTGTTTTATCAGATGGGCACTCACGAAGCCTTGAAGGAAGCGGGCGGACTTTACTGGGATCTAATCAGGCAGCAACAGCGGGAAGAATTCATCAAACAGAAGACACAAGGTTCATTGTGACCGCAGTCAAAATATTAATTTTTAAATTATTTTAGGTGACTGATAAATTTGACGAGTTTAGGGTGACGAAACCTTATTTATTCTTAAGCGTCGAGTGGCCTGTATTGGGCTGTGTTCACAATTATGAAGCGAGAGCTTAATCTGTTCTTCTAAAGTCTGTCTTTGATGAAAATAGAATGGTGGTCCAGGAGAGGGTTGCAGGGATGGGCCAGCTGTGAAAATTAACGAGATTTTCCTTTTAGATAAGAACATTTAACATTTTTTGGAATGATTTTTAGAAAATGCTTTTCTGAGCAATTTTGTTTCCATTGTTTTGGAATGTTTTTTTTTTGGAAATTAAATTAATTCCAGCATAGAAAACTAATTGCCCAAAACATTTCGGAATACCTTATATCCACATTGTGTAAGAATGGCTTCAGTTTGGCGTTGAAAGTCGTTGATCGTCTCCTTGTTCCATTCAAGCAGAAACCTTAAATATATATATTTTTTAATTGTTGGAGGTTAATTGCAGAAAACATTAAATGAACTATACCACTGCGAAGAAAACGTCATTGGATGGTCGTGTTTGAAAAATATAATGGAAACCACCACTATTTAACAGTGAAATTCAAATTATAACTAATATTTCGGGGGGATACTCTGGTCATTGGTGGACCGCTCTAACTATTTAAAAAAAATTGGTTTCATCTGTTTTGTCGCCATTTCAACAACAAATTGAACGCAAAAAAAATATTTCTGCATACTTGGAAGTCTCTGTCAGAATGACGCCGTCTTCTTTTATCATTTCAGCAATCGCGGGATCTGCATGTTGAATCGAGCTGAAACATGTATAATGTTTAAAAATTTAAAAATTATTATTTGTGGATAACCCAATTCTGATGTACTATTGTAGCAATCCAAACATACCTTCTTCCAAAGTACGCCATATCGAAGAAGCGGTGGAATTTTTTTTTTGCGGCCATTTTTTGCAAATTTGGTTGGCAAAACGTTAACTTTACGTAATTTAGAACGGATGCGCTTTTCTTCAGTTCCGTCAAAGAAGATGACACGTTGTGGAAGCTGATGTCACGCGATTTCTGTGTTGCCGGTTAAGAATTAGCTTTATTGAGTACCCCAATATTTATTACCAGTTGATAAACTGCAGCTGGAGCATGGTGAAGACATAAAAGGAACTGCTGATTACCTTTACGTGGAGTCCGTTTTCCTTTTCGTCGAAGGTCTTATCGTCCGTTTCAATGCCAAATGGGATAAAAGGGCCTGTCATCGTATCGCCCCAGTAGCCTCTCTGGTCATATACTTTACCATTGACCTTGCAAAAAGAAAGAAAATATTATCACCGAACCCGGGAATAGAATAGAAATCCTCTGAACACAATCTGAAATTCTTTGCTCATTGAATATTAATTTTACATTCATTCAATTCCATTCGGACGGTGATTCGAATGTTGATTCATAATCCGATGCCTTTGCCTTTACGAGCAGCACTGAAGTGATTTCAGACACTTGAGTCTACAGAGGCCCTTCCTCACAGTTTTGCAGAACATGTTTCACTGATTTTAGAATGATTCTGGATCAGTCAAGTTTTCAGTTGGTCGTGTTATATCAGGCGCGTTTAATAAATAGATAGGAATTTCGGAAAACTCTGTAAAGACTTTAAAAATCCGCAATTATGTACAATTACAATATGTACTCACTAACAGCCCCGAATGGGGGCCTATGGCGGGGGTACCAGTATACTCGATAAGAGATATTTGAACGAGTAAAATAAACGGCCGGTATATTTTGACACGTCAATAACAATATTCAGTCACGCGATGATGGCAAAAAGAATCATGCTGGTTCACCATCGTTCGTTGTCGTTTTCAAAACATTATTTTGGTTTTTTTATCGCGTGTTCTTGTAATGTGAGACATGTCATGTAGACCTGACGTCCATGTTACTTTTTTTCCATTTATTTCTCATCAAGAAGCCTGTGTAACTTGAAAAAGAAGGCTTTAAATTAGAAACTTATTGGTGAAACGAATAAATTCTATATACCTGTGTGCACAGATATGAGCACAGTGTTTTGTTGGGAATTGTGTATTCTATTCCTGGAAACTCAAACGCCAGCCCGGTCTCCCTCCATGTCATGTATTCCTCTTGATGAATGATCTCTGCCTGAAATTTATTCAGACTATAAGTAATGTTCAATAAATTCGACTATTATCACATTCGATCGATTCAAAGTTTAGGTGCTGATATTTCGAACCCCTCTCTCTTTGAGTTTCATGTGATAATCCCAGTCGAACATGTTTCGTCTCGTGTCATATCTAGTGCCGGTGTCACTTCGCAAACGATTGTTCCAAAAGCGGGTAACGTCAAACTTCTCTCCTGGCTTTATGAAAAATCTGAAGATTTCTTCGAGATGGTCTCTGTCACTGTACTGCACAAATCGAAATTCGAATTTTTCTCAACAAATATGCGGTAAATTAAAAATATAATATTTAGTTTAAATGGCTATCGCTTACCTTTAAATCTGCTAATTTGATTGACGCCATTCTGTCTTCACATGGAAAATCCGCGATGCGCCTAAAAATGTTATATTAATTGAATGACATACATATTCGAAATTTGTCTAATAAATTCATACAAAAAGAAACATACAAATCTCATTAAAATTCAAACTTTCGAGCTTTTAAAGCTTTTTCTTAAACTTTTTGAGCGTATCCGACCATTTTCTTGTTTCTATTTATCGCGATTCATTACCTTATTAGTTCACAACTTAGCTCGTTCAGGTATTCCGCAGTTTTCGTAGCAATCAGAGTGTTTCCGTAGATCTCCAAAAATATTTGACTCTTTTCTGAAATTATCAAACATTAATTTGTTTCCAATTCGTTTAAAATATGCCGCTAGCTTTTCTTGAATTTTAACTATTTACTCGTACTCTTCCTTGGAATAAATTTCGTCTGGAATTCAGACACCTTACGTGTATTTGCCAAAATCCAGACTTTTCCAATTGTTTAGATTCGATATTTAAATTTTTTTCGCTTTTCTTTATGTTCAGATATTTGGTGTCAAATGTCAGTATTCTGCAGTGTGTACTAAAAAAGGAGTAGCTTTATTTAAATTAAAATTGGAAAACGTTAATTGAATCGAATGAAATTTCGCACACTTACTGGCAATACATTCTTTTTTGGAGATTGTCATCGTGCATGTGCGTGTTTAGTGACAAGGATCGCACCGCGATATGTTTTGTACGTTAAAAAAAATTATTATATTTAATAAGTCCACCAAAAATAGTCCGATTATTATGAAACTTGAGCGTAATTAAAAGAACTGTATCCCCTTTCGAATGCCGAGACTCAAATTTCTCAATATTAAATTTGCGCCTTGACGGTGGCGCTTGTCGATTACCGCTGCAATACGTCACTTTATAGCGCGAAAGCTCACTCTGCTTCGTTCAACTAAGATGAAAATGCGACGAAATACCTTCGACATAAAAATTATGATGACAAATGATTTCTTAACGAGTTTCCAAACAAAATATTTTAGGCGAATTTGAAGAATTATTTAGTGAAAGGTATACCAAACCGAGAATGTCAACCTTCGTGTAACTTCTGAACGACCACAGATGGAGCATCGGTTCGCTCCTTTTCCTGATCCTTTGTTCATAAACTGGTTAAGACATTTGGCTTCATAAAATGTTATGATAATCTTAGATAAACGGCATTTTTGCAGCAGAGTTGAGCAAATTCGCTACACTGTTGAGAATTGCATAAGTGCGAATTGCAATCGGCAAGCGCCAACGGCAAGGCGCAACATTTTTAGTACACTCTGTACATTAAGTTACCGTATATCATTTCAAAATCGTATTCACGACTTGCAGTTTATCAAACAATATGATTTACCCGAATTTGTCAAGGTGTCTTCCTCAAATATGGCGCTCCAAAGTAACAGTTGCCTTGCCACGTTTTCCTGTTTTTCTTCCATGATAAATATCTACACAAAATTTCATGTCGTTTATGTGCATGTCAATTTATAAAAGCTAAACACAACTAGATTTAATTCATGAAACAATTTGTTTTATATATTTCAACGTACTAACCACAATATAAATTTAAATAAAAAGATTCCTTAAAATTCTACTTACATTGAGTTCCATGCGTTCGCCAAATTGTTGACATTCTGCCACAGTTTTTAGTATATGTCGAATATCATTGGCTCCAAATTGAAGAATGTTTACAGAGCGATCTAAATGGTTAAGATTTTTTGAAATCAACATTCGTGGTGTTACAAATTTTATTTTATGAACTCACTTTATTAAAACATTTTGTACCGACCTTCATTGGAGTTGTTGCGGCTGCGGACGGAATCGACCAGTGTTTTATCTTTAAATACAAAATTCATCGACACGTAATTTCAACGTATTATTTTATTGAATTGTCTGTATTTCACTTAGCAGATGTAATAAATAATTACTCACCTAATATTTGCACGTAATTGACTGCCGGGGAACACCCCCAGAATGTTGTATATCCTAAATGTTTGGGAAATGTATACATTTTGGCGAAATTATCACATGTGAATTGGCTTGTGGTTAGCGGTAAAGGGCAGAAAAAGGACGCCTTTCTGGTTGCTAGGCAACCGACACCTGATTGGGCCTATCGACATTTCTGGTAGCCATTTTTATCTTGTTTGCGCACAGAGAAATTGAAGGCAAATTTTGTTTGATTTTCATTTGTTTATTTGAGACTAATACAAAAAATACGAATTAACTGATGTTTTTAAAATCATGTTCATTCATGCACAAATCATGCACATTAAATATAACTTTTCTTTAACTGGAACAAGCGCACAAATGTAGTTTTTTTTGTGCATATTGAAAGATTAAATCGCGGTGGAAATAGCACTTGAGTGACATTTCATTTTAATGAAGGGGAGGGGGAAGCAATAAAATGATTGGTGATCATTCGACGGAATTTTTGGATTCTGTATTGCCGACGTTGAGTCTGATTCACCATGGCAACACGAGGCATAAATTATCCCTCGTGAACTTTTGGGGGAATAGTTGACTTCGTTTGTTGAATGGTTTTTGATTTATTTGATTTTTTCGAATTGATATTTTTATTGATTTGACTCACTTTGGTGAAACGGGCCCTTTTAAGGCTTACGTCTCCCGACCATTCAGAATCGGAGGTCCCGGCCAAACCTCTCGTCACGCCAAATGGGGGCTGTTTCCCATTGCTGACAGAGTCAATGAGAACGCTTTCGAGCAGAAACGAACAAAATCGCGTGCGAAAACGAAATATTTATTTAATAAACTTCGATCTAAACATAGATTTCATCAAATTAATGGTGATTTTGAAGAGTGACATCATTATGCAAGACCCGAAATCGATATTTCAGCGATTATACTAAACTTGCACTACTTGCTATGTGATACAGCTGGGGATTTGTTTGATCGTCTAGACATCACTCTTTTCGGCTCCTTTGATCGAGGGGCGATCAAATAATTATCAAATATTTCTAATTTTTATTTTGATAAAAATGGACAGAAAGTGAATTAAAACGGCACCTCACTGTTTCCATTTGGTGAGATCCCCGCAATATGCAGTGAAAATAAATTTTTCTTATTTAATAATCACACATTTTATTGACTTTCCCTCGCCCTGTCCGATTGGGGGTGATCAAGTGTAAAAACTCGGGGCATTCGAGGTACCGAGCGTCAAAGAGTTCAAGTGATGCGCGATAGATATTCAGGCAATAAAATATTTCACCTCACGCTAACAGGGTTTATTTGTATCGTATCGATAGTATCAAACATACGTATCGACTGAATCTTAGTATCGCGCTTCACATGGAAAGCAAAGTGTATTCGGTGCACCCGGAACGTGCGATCCGACATAATAGGAAGCGCTATTATAATTTCTACCAACAACCACATTCGGGCCATGACGTTATTGGTAATTCAATTGTAATTCTACGACGCACCCCTCCTAAATTCTGATCTATGCTATTTGTATGAACGCAATATCGGCGCGACCCCAAAAATCACACAAAAATGATGGGCCGTGGACCGTGTTGAGGAGATAGGGGGTTTTGTTGTGAGTGTGTGTGCCGCGCGCGGGTCAGAAAAATGGTTCACCTGCTGGATTAAAAACGGAGTACCTGTGAACGAATTGTGCTACGATATCGACGCGAAAATATGGCGTTGGAGTTGAGACTCCATAGCCCGGCGGGAGCCGAGGCGGCGATATACCAGTGGCCCTTGTCTAGCTCGGTAAGCATTGAGGTGTGGGGGGAAACCCTGTTTTTTCAATGAGTTAGAAGAACTCTAAAAGCCCACCAGGGTCGAGAATCCACAACACCCACTCATAGCTAACGTTTCTCCCCCTCCAGGATAAACACGACGGCGCCATCGAAATCGTCGAGACCATTCGGTAAGTGGACCGAAATCGTGAAAATCGCCGTTTTCTCCCCCCGACATTCCCCGGGCATCGTATTATATCCCTCCCCTCACACTAACTTTGAATATCTTCGAGAAGACGGTGCGTCGAACATCACGAATTAACCCGTTAGGTGGGGTTGTGATGATACCCATGTTGCTCTTCTGACGGGAGACGGGTGGCGCCTCTAGCGGAGCGTTTCGTGGGGAATGAATAGCATGACGCGTCACCTACTCGAAGGTCTTCGTGGTTGGGGATTTAGTGAAAGCGGGGTTGCTGGTAGCCATGTTGCGTCGGGCCGCTCCCAATTCGCGAACGACGAGGGGGAGGGGTGGAAAGGTAGTTGGTAGTGGGGGTCACGTCGAGTTGGGTTGATCGATTTGTGACGTCACTGACGCGGTTTTCGACTTAGTCTATGCTCAATTGGCCGAATTTCGATCACGGGGTCGTCATGAACGCGTCAGAAACTGGAGTCTTGAGGGTTGTGACGGTGACGATTAGTTTTTTTCACTTATTACCGGTTGTCGAGTGGAGCCTGCGCTGGTTGAGTTGACCTGTCGCCGACTATCGAGGCTCTGTGCCCGCGTGTCTATTGTCATTTGGCGTCTTGTGTAGGAGAGACGCTGACCCCAACATTGTTGCAATTTTTTCAGGAAAAAAATCAAATCTGTTGTTTTTTGTGGTGTTTCAATCGCTGTGGGGGTCGGGATGTTGTTCTAGATTGGGTTGAAAAGGCTTTCTCTTCCAAATCGTGTCGGTAGTTTTATTACATGTACTGAACATGTAATGATCAGTTATTTATCCAGAGGTCATGTACATGTCATGTGGCAGATTATCGTGAGATTGGCTATAAAGTCTAGATTATACAATTCATTTATTTATATCTCTGTGTGTGCCAATCTGTGGAACTCAACAGAACCAAGAAGATACTTAGTACTTCGTACATGTTGTTTATATTGGAAAATCTTTATTTTTTTTTAGTTTAGGCGTTTGTTTAGTACATGCGAAAGCATTATGAACCAGTGCTGAATGTTTGTTTATACTGGACGGCAGTCCAACTAATATCCACATTGATTGTTTCTGGCGTCCGACATACTAGATCCTATTCTAGTGGCAAAGTGAGTGCCACCCCGCAACCAGTGTTGTTGAATGGGTTGTCTACCGTGTAGGATCCTTGTTACTACCAGTTGCTGCTTTCTGTCGAAGTTTCTGGGCAGGCCAAGGTTTTTTGGTTGTTGACTTTACCTAGCACATGTTTTCTGCAGGCGCCTGGCATGGCCATACGAACTAAATCTAAATAAAATATTCTCGGAGATGAAGTTGCCATATATTTATATATTTTGAAAGAGCCGACAATTTAAGCACTGACTCGTGAAAGATAGTGAATTCAGTTTTTTTTTATTGTGTTCACCGATTTTGTGACTAATGAAGTGTAAGGGAACCCCTGGTCTTGAAATTCCGTTCATTTCAACAAATCCTGTACAATAATAGTTTGCCCAAGTTCACTCTTAAGATATTGTGTCTCGTTACAGCACAGCTTTTAAACAGTACATGAATATACATAGAGTATTGTTTGAAGAAATTTAACCGTACTTTTTTAATCAGTGGCAGAAGGGACTTCCACATGACAAAATTACCATTGTGGATTCTGCATTATAATTGTAATATTGTTTTTCTTTTAATATTCTGTTCATGTGAAATTTATTTTCAATTATTACTGCATTTTAATTTAATTATATTCTGTGACAAGCTCAAGGCACAAATCGTCGTGATACTGTCTGCAATTAAGAATTTCTCTGCGATCACGGGAATAACCACTCGACACATCTACATCTATAGTAGTTGGTGGACTTCGCATGGTGAAGCCATCTCGTAGCTTCACATTTTCCTGCCTAAATAAAAGAAGTCTCAAATGGTTATACGACATGTCATTAACCAGCCCGATCATCATGGCTATAAAAATGATCTAGGAAATTAATATTTCCAGGTCATGTTTTTTGCCATTTGTGGTGGCCACGCATCCGCAAACCCAGTGAGTATTTTAAGGTCGCAGGCGGTCCTGGTGCATGTACACCTGTAGCCACACTAAACTTACGCTCAATGACAGTGTGAATCTGTAGTCTCTGCAGCAAATGAAAATACCTCTTTGAGAAAACCCCAGTGACGTTTTTACTAGTGAAGAAAATCTGTTGGCGAGTGTTGGGATTTTTGTTATATTTTTTTTTAAATTAACGTCTTGTGATTTTCGTTGCTTTATTCATGAACCTTGCACGCCTCTAACCAATTTTGATCAGACTTCTGAAGAAACAAGCATTTTTGAAAATAGCATTTAAAAGTTCAGCGTTCGTTCGTTCAACTGTATGTTTACATGTTGTACGCAATGAAATTGAAAGCTTGGCGAGTTCTAGCCACAGTTTTGTTTGCAATCTTTGCACGGCACAACGTACACTGAATAATAATCCACAGGGTCATCCAGAAATTCAAGTGCTGCTGCCGTGACCAAGTTTTTTTCACACGATAAGTCACGTTTGAAAATTGTCATTTTATTTTGGTCCAACACGTAAGTAAGCATAGTCTCCAGAGTGTTCATTAAAATCGTTGTAGGGGGGGGGGGGGGTGGCAAACAAAATTACATTTCCAATGAACAGAACGTTTAATAGATGCTGGTTGCAATGAGACTGACGCCACAGTAGACCCAGATTTTGTAATATTCGTATGACGGGGAAGTAGGAAGAGGGTGCGTTGGTCTATCCGTTATTTAATAGCCGATGGCTACAGGTGCGAGTGCAGTTGATCGGGCGACGCCGCGTCTGCCAATCTTGATTTTTAACTTCCGTCAGGCGCAACCACGCAAAAAAATAAAAATCACTGAAACTTGGAGCCGGGCCAAATCTACGTTCATCGAGTGTGCCCTGGCAAGTCCCCGTCAATTCTGAGTCCAGGCACGGCCTTCGCTCTCGCAGACAGTTAATTTGCATACGCGTGCGATGTGATGGGCGTGTGCGTAGGCCGCAGCAGTGGCACAGCTGTCTACCTGGGTTTTCCAGGTCCGAATGGTATGGCCTGTCGCGGTTGACTGGTCCATTCCGAATTTGCAAGTATAATTCGCAGATTGAGGATCGCTTTTCGTTTCTTTTTCTCCTGCCCCCCGGAAACGGCATGAGGCCCGCGGCTCTGTATTGCTAAACGTGACCTGGCCCTGGCCCACGTCGTATAAACATTGTACAGTACAATGTGGTACGTGTATTTGTTGTCCACTGCAGTCGTGGTGTTTCGAAATACTTGAATTGTGCAGTTTGGCACTGTTCTGTTGAGATTGCAATCCCATATTTATGTGCCCCTCACATATTGTCTTAAGTACCAAGAGGGAGACAGATACTCCTGTTGTGATATACACTTCAGTGAATTAAAAAAAATATATATCTATAGCAATACCTTTGGGTGAAAGGATAAAGTTGCCCTTGTCAGAATTTATTTAAATTATGCTCTAAGCATTTGTCTATTCGTTGAAACTTTGTCGGTCACAATCGTTACTATAAAGTGACTGAATGATTTGAGTGTTCTCAGTTTATTCTTTTAAAATATATGCAGTGATTTTTATACAATTAATTATATACTGTACACTTAAAAACACGAGCATGAAAGAGCTTCTCTCTTGATACCTTAATGCTTTAATGTAATATATTAATTAACGAATATAAATTTCATGTCGACGTCACATACAGGGTATTCGTAGCCGTATAGGATTGTTTTTGCATGAACGACTACGTTTCTCATTTCACAAAATTACATGTATCTTCAAAATGTACAGAAATATTTTTCATGGTGCCAAACAGATTACTGTTACTGCACATGTACTTTGGCGAGTTTCTACACCCTTTTTCATATATCTTTGTCCGTCTTTTTTACTAAGCCAGCTCTTAAGTATTTTGATATTCTCGATTGTCTGAGTTAGTCGGTAGAAAGCAGTCGGCCTCTGTCGCAGCTGGTCAAGAAACTGCAATAAATTTGGCACCGTGATGGAGCAGCAGTTTGGTGGATTGGTACTGGGTAATTGTACCTGTAATAAATCAACACTGGCCAGCCCGAATAGTCCTACAGGTTGGCAGGCATTGCCACGCCAGTGAGATCTTCTCGGAAAATCTGTGTCCGCAATAAAAGTGAATTAGCGGAGGTGGATATAGGAGGTGGCGGTCGTGGTGCTGCTGCCTGCCGCCGACTACGCGGGGAGCCTATTGTTGATTTTGTGTATCACTGGAAGTCGAAGGGGCGGGGGGCATCGCCTATTTTTACAGCGTTCGGATTCTAAACATAGCTGTATCGAGAAACACTACATTTTCTGAGGTGTGTGCCAAAATAAAAAATGTCCAAAAAATAGAAGCTTGTAGCAAAAATTTGACTTAATTTACGACACCCCAATCTGAATTCTTCCCCCTTTTCTCACTCGTCAATAAATCACGATTAATGTGGGCTTCGTAAATTTGTCAGAATATCCAGTACTTGTAGAGAAGGTAAAGAGCTATTTACTCGATGGAGCATTTCCAGTTCTGCAGAGAATCATCAGTTACTTTTCAACATTTGGCTCTTATGCTTTAGTGTACACTGTTGATTTCTTCGAATAAAAGTCGAATGGTCGTCAACGTCAAACACAATTCTTATTATTTTATTCAGTGAAGTAAATGTGAGTCGTAAACAAAAGTAGTCATTACAAAAAATTAGTACATAGTTGAGTCAACACCAAACTTGAGTTAAACAATATTATGACAAATTTTAAATAATAATAATAATAACGCGTTTCCCTGAGAATACAGCAAACGCACTCATAATAAAATAACATTGATTACCCATTAAATTAATAATTTTTGTTTTTATCTTTGCATATTTGTTACTCATTTCTGCGTGTCGATAATTTTCCGCCTTTTTAGCCCAGTAATGAGTAAATACTATTCGTAAAGAAAAAATAAATAATATAGAGTTAATAAGGAAGTCGACTACATCACAGGTTGCATGTTCGAACAGTGTCTGCTGATCATGGAATAAGAAAGCGTGACACCTTTGTGTTGTCCCCCTTGCTGCCTCTATACCACGTCACTATTGAAGATTGTCAAATAAACATATTTCTTATGAATTTCATATATCATTTATTTATTATAATTGTCACTATGGATTCAAAAGTATGTCCCTCATACAGTGCCTAAGCACCAAGAGAGGGGCACAGACAGTGAATTTGAAAAAAAGTATATGCATTTGTTACTCGAGTGAATGACGCTAAGATCGCCCTTCGAGGAGTACAAATTACTGACAATCACCGTTTTGTGTTTTATCAAGATTTTTTCTCTTGTGTAATCGTAATCTTCTACCAGTTTCCTTGAGGATACCTGGTAACAGGATTTTGATCTTCAAAATGAAGATACGGTTTAGTGTCTGGTGCATTCTTATCAGTAATCCGAGGTTAAACTTAGGCCGACCGGTATTGGTGGGCCATTATTATGTTCCGCACTACAGGCGTTACGTACCCCTCATGGTGCTTAGGCACTGTGCGAGGGGAACGACCAGTACCCCGAGATCGAAATTTTCGAGAGCCCGCGCCGGGAATCGAACCCGGGACCGCCGAGCCAGTGACCCCGGTTTGAATTTTTGGGGTTTCTCAGTCATTGATTAGTTTTGTCAGCGCTGCTCTGCGATTTGATTGACACGAAGTCTTAATCAGGAAATTATAACTTAGAAAATGGGAGGTTTATGAAAATTTTAAATTGCAAGAATATTTGAATATGTAATTGTGTAATTGTCATTTAATTTGTTTTTATGGTACCGAAATGGGCACGACAGTTGTTGGTGCCCTATGGTGGCGTTCCAGAGAGTATGGTTAGTTTTGTTTGAGTTGTAGATACTCCGAGAACATTTAATTTTTTTCCCCTGTCTCCCTTATCTATGATCACTCTGACAGCCAGGGATGGACGAGGCTAAGGGGATGTCTAGACATTTCAATAATCCACGCGTACCCACCTGTCCAAACACCTGTACTCACCATTGTCCAATCTAATATTCCACCTTTTTGAGTGCGCGTCGAATGTCATGTTCAACATTAGAACTGAGGACATGTACCAGACGACAAATCTAGTGTGTGGACATTCAGTCTAGGTATCGGTCTAGCATGCTTTCACCAGAAATAGCTGTGTCAATTGAGGGCGCACCATACGTTTTAAGCACGAGTTATTATTTTCCGAGAAGTTCGTTTGTCCAGCGAGCCAGATCATCCATACAAGAGTATAAGGAGCTTGAATCTGGACCAAGATCAAGAATTTGGACTGGACCTTAGAGCGGGTTGATGTGAAGGCGTTTTGTCGCCTGCGACAGCCACCTTTATTGCCACTCCGTGCATCACGCCCCCTTTCCTCTCTACCATGACACTACAAGTCTACAACGAACCTTAGTGGGGATTGCAGGACTACAGTCAGAGGCTCGGCAACGAAAATCGTTTAAACCAAGAAAGTTAAACAATCTTCTCGAAGATCAAAAAAGAAGAATGAA
>JAQGBY010001237.1:0-31243 GCA_034698785.1 Mycogona germanica
GAGGGCAACTCGGCCATCATCAAGTGTCATGTTCCGCCTGTCATGGCCACCTACCTCACCGTGACCGCCTGGATCAAAAACGACAACCTGCTCATCGAGCCCAACGAGGACACCGGTCAGAGCAATATGACAAACCAAATTCATACTCAAATGAAGAGCCCAAATGCAGATTGTTTTATTTTTTAATTTCGCTGTTCTCAGCAGCTAATGACAAATACGCAATCATGCCCTCGGGAGATCTGCACATTCGTGACGTCACTAAAGCCGATTCCGGATCCAAATTCAAGTGCAAGGCCGTACATCGACTGACAGGAGAATCTAAACTGAGTTCAAGTTCTGGTCAACTTCTCGCCACACGTATGTGTCCAGTGCCTGGGCAAAAACAATATCTCATTGAATTTCCAAAATAGAAATTAATAAGAAAACTACAACATTCGTTGCAATGACCGTTCTTTCTGTAGCTTCGCGTGGAACAATGTCGCCTCGCATACTAGAGAGCTCAAAATCTGTAACCACTAGAAGAGGAAAGACGACCACCTTGGGATGTGTCGCCCAGGGTTACCCAATCCCAACGATCAGGTAACATTTCAAATCAGCTTTCAAAATAACCAAGAAAGTCAAATAGGAAGTTGTGATTGTACTTTTAAAAACCAATTCCTGATTCAGGTGGTACACAAAATCCAAGAATGGTCAACTCGTCCCAGTCAACATGAACAATGGAGGCCGTCTGGTGGTCACCAAAACAACCCTGATGGTCAAGAATACTCGCGCGTCAGATGCCGGACTTTATGTTTGCGAAGCAATAAATGATTTGGGAAAAGAACAATTGGAGATAATGCTAATAATTACAGGTAAACGTATTTTTGAATTTTAAAAAAGTCATTACAAGTGATAGTAGTTTAAAGCATTTCTAATATTTTTTTTCAATTGATTAATACTTTATTTTCTATTCAGAACCTGTATCTGTGACAATTCATCCGGTCATACAAACGGTCAAGATGGGTGACCGCGTGAAATTCGAATGCACACCGATTGGCCAGCCCACACCCCATGTTATGTGGCTGCACAACGGCGAGCCAATGAAGAATAACAATCAGACGGAATTGCGAATCGAGAACATCCAATTAATTGACAGCGGCATGTACCAGTGCGTGGCAACGAATGGCATGGATATGGCGCAGACTGTAGCACAAATCAAGCTTTCAGGTACACATTTTTAATTTCAATTTGAAAGCGAGTCAACTTTCGGAATTTTCAGTCCATACATGTCAGCTTTAGAGTTGTCAAATTAAATATTTTTACCAATGGTTATATTGTTAAAAATCATTCACAATTTTGTTCATCTGTAATTAACACATTCTCATATATATATGGAAAGTCCCACCTTCGTACAAGTATATTTTAATATATCATTTTTGCCTACTTAATAGAACTCTCACCACAGATTGAGGAGGTGTTCGAAGAAATTTTGCTGCAGCCCAATGCCAAACTCACATTAAAATGTGTGGCATCTGGAATTCCACGGCCCCATTTCCAGTGGAGCCTTGACGACAGTAAAGTAAACAACTCATCCAACTTGG
Source organism: Mycogona germanica (assembly GCA_034698785.1). NCBI lineage: Eukaryota > Metazoa > Arthropoda > Diplopoda > Chordeumatida > Chordeumatidae > Mycogona > Mycogona germanica. The sequence continues at coordinate 1,581 of JAQGBY010001237.1, forward strand.
AAATCACCTCAACAACAAACAAGCAGGGCCAAATAGTGTCAACTCTAAGCATTCGAAAAATAGAAATCAAAGATGGAGGATTCTATAGCTGCCTGGCATCCAACAAGGCTGGATCCGCACATCATCAAGCCAGGATCAACGTCCCAGGCAATAAGTCACACTTGCTCTGATTAGGACAATGTGCAAAAAATTGTTGGATCCACATGAATTTTTATATGCCTTATCCTCTTATAATAGGTGCTTTGGGCAACAGACCAAAGCAAGAGAAAATTGCGATTCTTGGTGAAGATCTAATGATGAATTGCCCCATATATGGTCATCCCATTTCTAAAGTTACATGGGAAAAAAGTTAGTAGAAACATACGTCTTCATTGTAATTTTCATAGGATCCCTTCTCAATCACCATTCAATGAAGTTGAATTTGTTTTTAAAATAATCCTTCTAAAGATGCCGAGCCACTACCAGTAAATCGAAGACAGCGAGTATATAAAAATGGAACACTGTCAATTAAGCGAGTAAGCAAAACCACAGACTCTGGAACATACAAGTGTGTAGCAAGCAACGAACAAGGCCTGATGGCAGAAGGAGCTGTTGATATAGAAGTTATGGGTATGGTTATATTTACATTTTAGTTTCGATTATTATTAACCCTCTATTTCTGTTTCATGGTCACATTACATCAACAAAGTAAAAATAAAGGCACTGCGAAACAATACTTAAACGAGAATAAGAAATAAATTTAACTCAGTCAATTTAAAGGATTTATAGCATGTAGTCAAGAATATTTGACAATGTATTATGTGAAAGTCATATTTCTATTACAGTTCCACCTAAAATAGTGCCATTTGCATTCCAAGATGAACTTCTGAGAGAGGGGATGAGAGCAAGGCTTCAGTGTGTTGTTAGCGAAGGGGATTTACCCTTAAATGTTACGTGGCTCAAAGACGGAAAGCCTATTCCACCAGAGTTGGGGATCATGGTTAGAGCACTGGACGAGTTTTCCAGCATTTTGACCTTGAGTAGCATCACCCCTGCCCATAATGGACTGTTCACCTGTATGGCATCCAACATGGCCGCCAGTGTGACCCATTCAGCAAAGTTGTCAGTCAACGGTAAACACATTGTTCTGCTTATATTTAATTCCAGTTCTTCCCAAGATTATTCCATTTGCCTTCCTTGATGACCAATTTTACAAGGGGATGAGAGCACATGTTACCTGTGCCATTAGCCACGGTGACCTTCCAGTGACTTTCCAGTGGTTCAAGGATGGGGCAATGGTAACCCCAGAACTAGGAGTAACCACACGAAAGTATGATGATCATACTGATTCGCTAAGCATCGAGAACGTGGGATCACATCATTCTGGAAACTACACATGTTCTGTTCACAATAAGGCTGGGACTGCAGTGTATACAGCTCCACTAATGGTCCGGGGTAATATTTCATGTGCCGGGGTTAATTCCTGTGTCATATTTTGTTTCAGTCATACCCAAGATAGTGCCATTTAGGTTTGCGGACTCATTGTATGAGGGATCCCCTGCAAGGGTGGTATGTGGTTTGCAAGAGGGTGAACCACCGATTCGATTCTCATGGTTACATAATGGTGTCCCCGTGAAAGAAGAACTTGTGCACGAAGTGGATGGCACATCCAGCATTCTATCATTCGGTCATATATCCACTGAAAATGCAGGCACATACAAGTGCACTGTCGAGAACACTGCTGGTGTCTCCTGGCATGAGACACTACTAAGAGTGAATGGTAATTCTAAAATTGTGTCCTTTCCCCATTTTTCAGTAGCACCGAAGATCGTGCCCTTTTCCTTCCAAGGTGATCACGTGTTCGAGGGGGCCCTAGCCCGTCTCACATGCGTTGTGTATCAGGGGGACCTTCCTCTAAGAATTTCATGGGAGAAAGATGGCGGCCCAATCCCAGCTACCTTAGACATTACCGTTCGTTCAGTGGACACATACACCAGCATCCTAACCATTGATCATGTGAAATCACATCACGGGGGCAACTACTCATGTCTGGCACAGAATCAGGCTGCCTCTGCAATCCACACAGCACCCTTGGTTGTCAATGGTAGACTATCCCACTTGAACATGTGATACCCTCTCGTTTCAGTTCCCCCAAAGATTGTGCCCTTCTCATTTCAAGAGGAGCATTTGGTTGAGGGACAGCTGGCTCGAGTGTCTTGCATTATCAGCCGTGGGGACTTGCCTCTGAAACTGTCCTGGGAGAAAGACGGCTTGGTTCTTGATTCAAATTCAGAAGGGGTCCAGATTCGCTCATTCGACGAGCATTCCAGCATTTTATCCATCAATGAAATAACTTCAAAACATAATGGCCTATACATATGCATTGCCAACAATGCTGCAGGCTCTGCTAGACACTCGGCACAGCTGACTGTCATGGGTAATTGGAATTTACTGTTTGGAAAGCACTGAAACACACATACTCATTTTTAATCATTAGTTGAAGATGTCATTTTATAATTTTATTTTCAGTGCCGCCAAGATGGATTATTAAACCAAAAAGCGTAACTACAGTAAAAGGTCAAAACGTAATTTTGGATTGCCAAGCAGAAGGATTTCCAAAACCACAGATAACTTGGCGGCAGGCAGTAGGTAAACCAAACCATAAGAAAGTACTAGGAATTATGGCCGGGGTCTCGGTGGTATAATGGTTAGCGTGTCGAGCTGTTATTCCCGACCGAGACCCTCGGAATTTTTCGGGCGAGAAAACAAATATCTCAGACTAGAAATTATGAAGATTAAAGTAATGCTAGAGACGATAAGTTATTGTATTATTTATATTCACTAAAAATTAACAAATGAAAATGATTGAATAATTTGTTAAACTTTCAGAAACTCAAGGTGAAGAACTTACTAAACTTCTCCACAGTGGCACCAACTTGAACATCTTTCCAAATGGTTCTCTTCTAATTGAACATATCACCAACATTGACGAAGGATTTTACTATTGTGATGCTTCTAATGGAATTGGAGAAGAACTTAGTGCCATGGTTTCAATAAAAATTAATGGTAAATACAAAGCACAAATGCTTTATATTAATAATTAGTAGAAAATGTTAATAGATAGACTGTATACTGTGTATGACATTTTATTAATAATTTAAATAGCCCCACCACAATTCCAGGATATGGTGAAGAACGTTGAAGCAATAATTGGCAGAGCTGTACAACTGCAGTGTCTTGTACAGGGTGATACACCAATAAGCATAAACTGGTTTCAAGAAGGAAAAATTGTACAGGATAACCAGTCACGGTAACCAGCTGATGGCCTCACTATCATTTCAGTGAAACAAAAAACTTGGAATTACTTTTAAGTGAAAATTTATTTTAAATTCTAGTCACAAAATCCAGACGACTAACACGGCATCTGACGCAGTATCCTTCCTAACAATACAAAAACTTGAGAGAAGCAACAATGGCATTTACGTGTGCTCAGCGGAAAATAAATATGGAAATAACAAAATTTCAATTTTTCTTACAGTGAAAGGTATATATATACAAATCCGTTGCTAAATTCTGGTATGCTGCCAACTATCTTTATTACTGAACCTGTAAACAATACAGGAAACAATTCTAATGATGGCAAATGTATAACCATTTATTTGAGTAAATATTTAAATAATCATAATCTACTTAAAGAATTCCCAGATGCACCCACAGAATTGCGAGCTACATACACGAATAGCAAATCCATTGAGCTGTCTTGGAAAGCATCCTTTAATGGAAATGACAACATTAAGAAGTATATCATTCAATACAAAGAAGCACAAGGTAATATTTCAAATGAAACTAAAATAATATGATCTATATTTGGTTTTGTATTTAGTCTGTATAGGCTGTCACTGCAAACTATAAAAGTGCAGAAACTCGCCGAGATAAATACCACGTTAGCAACAAATAAATGGAAATTTATTTGTTGCCAGTGTAATTGTGAACTCCTAACCTGGCCTAATTAATCAAAATGCTTCATACCAAGAAATCTGGGAAGAAGCAACAACTATGGAAACAAACGACAATGAACCAACTAACGCTATTGTTGCCAACTTGATGCCATCAACCAGCTATCTGTTTCGAATACTGGCAGAGAATAACCTAGGTCGTGGACCTCAAAGTCAAATACTCAGAGTCACAACGAACGATGATGGTGAGTAGAGAATGGAGTACCAACTGGATGTACGCAAGTATTAAAACCACTGACATAATCATGACATAATATTTTCTACAACTATATCTTGCAGTCCCATCTGGGCCACCAACAAATGTAGAAGTTGAATCAATCAATACAGAAACAATCAAGATTATGTGGAAGGTAAAATGACGTCAAACTGGTGTTGCATAATTAAACATGCCGTATCATATAAAAAAATAACTAAAAACTCATGAAAATGCAGGCACCTGAAGAACGACTATGGAATGGAAAAATTCAAGGCTTCTATGTTGGCTACAAAGAGGTCGACACGGAGGACCAATACCTCTTCAAAACACTACTTACACCCGACCCCAAAGCACATGATTTGTATGTGCAGATCGGAGGATTGAAACAGTTCACCAAGTATGCAGTTGTGGTATTGGCCTACAACAGCCAAGGAAAAGGACCAGATTCGGAACCAGTTGTAATCATGACATCAGAAGGAGGTGTGTTGTGTTATTTCACAATAGCAATAACTGTTGAAAGCATATATATTTTTTCAAAACAAAAGTAATTTTGACGATGACTGGAATTTCAACTTTGCACAAATAACATTACATGGCATCTAAATATATTCACAGCTCCAAGTCTTCCACCTACTGACATCCGCTGTACCACTCTCACCTCACAAAGCATCCACGTCACATGGACTGCTCCTCCATTGGATTCCATCAATGGCATCTTGAGGGGTTACAAAGTTGCTTACAAGCCAGCATCGGACTGGTTTGGTGGGTAAAAGGTACAGCACACAGTTCATTTGAGGTTGTGTTGTACTTGCTTAACTAAATTAACTTGTTTTTCCTACTAAGCATGTTGGTAACCATTTAAACGTGGTGTGGAAGACTGAATTGGACAAAACATTTCACAATTACAGAAGATTTGGCTGAAACCTTCAATGTCACTTTGCTGCCATCCCTAACACTGAACCAGTTGGATAAATATTGCAACTACAGTGTGCAGGTGTTGGGTATGACACGGGCAGGTGAAGGACCAAGAAGCAAAGTTATTTATTGCAAAACGTTAGATGATGGTAAGCAGCTGCCCTTTTCAATGTTTCAAATCGTCTTAAGTGACACAATTTATTTTACTGCCTATATGTTTATAAAGTTCCCAGCCCACCAAAGGACATAAAAGCAATTGCGACATCAGACGACTCTGTGATGATTGCTTGGAGACACCCTGAACAACCCAACGGGATTGTCACTTCCTATTCAGTTCACTGGCAAAATATTGATGATTCAAAGGTATAAATTAGTAAATTCTTAAACATGTGAGAAAGTTAGAAATATAAATCAAACTGAATGGAAACAAAAAATCACTAGGCTATTTTAACAGCCTCTTGTAATTCTTGAGGTTCTTACAGGATTCTAGTTCACACATGACCATAGCACGAGACACATCTTATGAAGTCACCAATCTGAAGAAAGGAAAGCAGTATGAATTTTGGGTTGTTGCCTCAACACTGGCAGGCAAAGGAGCCCCAACCCGTCGTGTCAAACAAACCCCTAATGGACCTACAGGTTGGAATTCGCTTTGGACAATTGTAAAAAAAGAGCCAGTCACATTGCAAATGTCATTTTTTTCTTTTGTCTGTCTGGTCAGTGGCAGCCAAAGTTGCATCATTTGATGAAAAAATTGTGGCTAGCTTGAAATCCAGTATCACCCTTGCATGCCATGCAGTGGGGCTTCCTGAACCAAACAAAAAGTGGATGTGGAAGTAAGTACAGATTGAGTCTGATTGTGTCACGTAGAATTGCTAGAAGCAGCCACGTTGCTACTTGCATTTGCACTGAACACATCAAAATTTAACCATTATGGTACAATTTATTTTCAGTGGGAAATATATTGAAGGTACCTCTCGAGTCAAAGTATCAACTGATGGCTCACTTACCATTCAGGAAATTGAAGAAACCGAAGCTGGAGATTACACATGCATGGTTAAAAACGATTTTGGTGAAGACAAAATTACTTACTCCTTGATAGTATTAGGTAATCACCGAATTTTTTTCTTTCGCTTGCTTCCCGATTCATAACCCAAATAATTCCATCAATTTCAAATGAAATAAAAACATTGTATATATCTGATGCACAAATTAGCTCCTCCGTTGGCTCCAGTTGTTCAAATTTTAACTACAACGTCAGATAGCATTGATCTGCAGTGGAATGTTCCCACTAGTAAGATGTCTCGAATCAAAGGTAACGTGCACGATCAACGATTAGCCTTGTTCCGAAATTAAACGAAGTTTTGTTACCAAATTGTTTGAAAATAAATTATACTTTAAAATAATTGCATAACATGACATTTTTTGGAAGGATACACAATTCACAGCCGCAGAGATGGCGGGGAATGGAAGGAGACCACCTTGGGGCCAGATGTTCGAAGCCATCACATGAATAGCCTTGACTGTGGTACTCGTTACGAGATCTACACAACTGCATTCAATAAGATTGGGATTGGAGCTCCCTCAGAAGCAATATTGATCTCCACGAAAGGCTCTGGTACAAATAATTAAATCCATAATGCTTAAACAGTGTGTTCACAAATGCTTCCACACTTAAAAACTCATAAAAATATACCAAATGATTGTTTTAAAGTTCCAACAGCCCCAGCAAAGACAGACCTTATTGAGGAGACATCCAATACAATTTCCCTATTTTTGAACACCTGGAAAAGCAACGGTTGCCCCATCCTGTACTACATTGTAGAGTATGCACCTCGGTCGTCCAACGAATGGACCTTTCTGTCTAACAATATCAAACCAGAACAGAGGCGTTTAGTAATTCCCGGATTAAAACCTGGAACCTGGTATGGACTGCGAATGACTGCTCATAATGGTGCTGGTTCATCGGTTTCCGAGTACAGCTTTGCTACACTGACTGCTAGTGGTGGTATGAAATAGTTATTACACATTCTGATGTGCTTATTTGTATGCAATAAATCGGGGCATCAAAAACATTTTGATGATTTTCCTAGGAACCATCTCACCAGACTTACAATCGGATTCTACAAACTCACAGGGTGTGGACAGCCTTCTACCACTCCTCAATTTATACATCATTGTTCCAATATCCTGCACAATAGTTATTCTATTGGCAATATTGGGGGCAGCCTGCTTTTATATAAAAATGAGAGGCCAAGGCAACCACGATGATAGTGTCAGTAAGTTGGCAGCAATGACATTTAATTATTTCTAATCAAACGTAAACATTTTACAATTACAATATGCACCCACAAGCATCCCCAGATGGGGCCTATGGCGAGGATTTTAATTGCAGTTAGGTCATGAAAATAAAATGTTCAATTTATTTTAGATAGTCAAATGACGGCCATGGAATATGAACTGCGAAGAAATGACCCCAACGGAGGCTACACCACCATGCCTAAAGGAGGCTTTGGTGGTCGCATCAGTCAACAATATGGTGAGTTTAAGCATAAGTGAATGAGCACAGGACAGATTTGTCTTTTTGCAAGCATTGCATGGACGTCAATAGAATATTTTGCATTCTTTAAATTAGGCGATGAACCAACACCATACGCTACCTTTCAATTGTCCAACCAAGACCAATGCCTGATGGGAACCATGAGCCGACGAGGAATTGGTGAGTGCATTAAAAATATAATTTTTAGAACTAAGCTGTAAGTATGCATTGCAGGTTGGTAAATACTAAAATAACCTAAATGTTCCTCATTTGATCAATCTTGTTTTTTTTTTTTACTTCAGCGCCCCCTCTACCACCACCAAGAATGGATGGATTTCATCATTCCAATGATCTAACTGGAATTCCACTCCCACCAGATTTCTTTGCGAACATAGAAGGGTATGCACACTGCATTTATTTTTACTAAACTAGTCTATTTGGTTTTGTTGAACGGTCAAGACCTGACAACCTGACATACGCATTTCTTGTTCCCCTTGTTCCCCCTATAATATACTTTCGAGGTAAATAGTTAATTGAAATAATTTTGATACTTTCATAACAGAAATCCATTCCAAGACCAAGTCTCAGAAACGATGTTTGTATTTCCCAATCCTCCAATGGAGAACACAATTCAGACCGGTCCCAATGTGCTGTTTGGATATCCAAATGAGGTAATTTAAAATCCATAAACATATTCAATATTTTTGATCGAATGTCTGTGCTCCTGCCATTCACACATTCCAGTTCTTACATACATGTCTATAAAGTTATTCCATTATTTTCAGGTTAACCAACAACCAAAATGATTTGAGCTCGAACATGACCGAATACAACATCACCTGATTCTGAAATATACATGATTCTGATCCTGATTCTGATTCTGAAATATATATAATCTAACTCGTATACTAAACTTGAATTTCACATTACAATAATTAATTACATGTATAACTCCGTTGGTATTGATACGTTATACTAGGATATTGAAAGATGTATTGTATTTCAATCAATCTGCTAACAACGCTATATTAGTATTTTAGTGCTCCTGCTCACTTAGTAAATCAGGATTGCTAATCCGATGTACTAGTAATACTGTACTTATGTATACCAGTTGTTCATTTCACATTTCAAATGTATCGTATGTCATAAATATTTACTCGTAATACTCTCATACATAGAACGGACGCTCAATTTAGTTACAAATTTGTATTGTTTATGGGTGTAACTTGTTTTCAAAACCCTATATACTTTTTTACAAGCAAAACTTATTTAATCGCCCAACACTCATTTTAACGTAATTATGTTAAACTCAAAGTAGATTGTACTAATTGCAGTCCTGCAATTCCCCACCATTTTAGTAATTATGTTAGTGTACCACCAACTAAATGTGAGATCACAAGAATTGATTCATGGAGTATTATTTTGAAGTTTATTCCAAACTGTGTGTAGACTAACTTTTGGCTTTGAACTATTTGTAATTGCGTTTTTTAAAACATATACATTGAATGTAATAAATGTATAATCATCATATATAGATTTTGTGTGTCGATATATTACTTGGAAAGAGGAGCAAGGTGACAACTAGTTTTGCCAAGTTAATATCTCCTTATGTTTGAAAGCACGAAGTTGACTTTCTTGAAAATTATGTGTGATTCAGATCAAAATTTAAAAAACATAGGTCTTCTAAATTAGGCGTATGCAACCAGAAATTTAAAATAACGGCACCATATTTTTTAATTTCATTCACTGAAGTGTACAGCACTACAGGAAATCCGATTTCTGGACATACGGCGAGCTGTAGATGCTACCTATTTAATCTACAATTTAAAAATTCAGCCATAATAGCGTTGTGGTCATTCTTAGAAGAAAAGTTACAGTAGTTATTTAATTAACACGAAAGTCAGGAGACTGATGGACACAATCTAAAGTCTCCCACATGGGATGCGGTAGACTCCAGGGTTAAAATCATCAATCGTTGTAGAGTGGGCCGTTCAAAACGGTGGGCCTGGCACTTCGCCGTGTTCAGCCCTAGAGGATGGATCAAGAATTCGAAAGCTAGCTCGGGTATCAATTTTAAATTCTGTGGACACGGTGGAGTCCGTTGTAACAACTCCATCTCAGTACAATTGTTATCATAACTCTAATCATGTCCTACACGTCTTATGTATGCATCTAATAAGTACATCAATATTCCAGTACATCAGATTTTTTGACAGTAGGGCCCTCAAAAATTGCTAGTCCAATGCAAGAGTCCGGAAATTTCGGGTCACTTATTTGTTAACCTTTTATGTTTGATTGTACTGTGCATTTATCTTTGTGACCCTGAAAATAAAAAGAATAAAGAAAGTGAAGTTTCGATTAAAAGAATTTTTTCCAAGAAACTTGTCCCAGACTTTAGATGTATCTCCTCCTGACTCTCGTGTTATACTTCCATCGGCGTCGTCACACCATTCCTCCAACATTGGGCATGACGTTACCCTCCCTTTTTCTTGAGATATTTGTTAAGGAGGACCACCCTAACAGAATCGGACAACTAAAAACAAAATCAGAAACACCAACGTTATCTACCTGCATCCTTCTGGCGTGGCGAACAACTGAGCCGACGAGTAGGCGAGTAAGCAACGGGACACACAAAACAGAGCAGCTGGGGCACCTCACGGAGGGAACACGCGAGGCAGACACGAGTACACAGCGAGAACAATTCGTGGGCTGTCAGTCCTTCAGTGTCAGGAGGAGCTACCAGCAGTTTAAAGAGGGAAACCCCGCTTTGTGAACCCATCCCTTTTGCCAGTAGGTTTGCGATCACAGTGCTCCCGTGCCACAAACACTTCGTTTGAGACCAACGAAACGGTTCATTGGCCCACAACCGTTAGGTTACCGGGAAACGAAGCTAGTCAACTGCAGCTTGAAAAAGCAATTTCTTGTCGTTTCTATCGTCGTTAGTGTACTTGATCACTTTTTGTCTACAATAGACCCAAGAGCGTGTGCTGTTGGTTCGCCGAAGGTTTTGTGTGGTGTAGCGCGGTTTCGGTTTGGATATCTACAACAGCAAGGGTCAATCAAAAAGTGACCAGTCTATCGGCAGCAGTGATGTCAATTTCAACGCCGAATACCGTGTCACTGTCGCTGGTTGCAGGATTGCTGTTATTGTGTTGCAGATCGCCGACAACTGCAGCCGTCAGAGGTATTCGTACATTTAAAATATTTTAATTTCGTAACGAGCCAAATAAGACTTGCCAGAAGAAATTAGAGGAAAGGAAAACAATTCCAAGATGACTGATTCCAATTCTTGCTTGAAATTCTGGGCACTTCTTTGGTTTTAAAATACGCGGGCAAAACGAGTCAAGAGAAACATGGGCGTGGCCCCATAATAATTATATTATTTTTATTTAATAACCTAACCTTGCAGTAGAGAATTTGGATTATTTTTAACAAAAAAGTTATTTACTTTCTCAACCAAAAAGCCACGATGAAAGTGTGGACATACGACGAGTGTGGACGCATGAATACGACGTTGGTCGATGCCTTATTATTTCGGAATTCGGTAAACACCTGGCGTTCGCAGTTTAAAGAACAGACAGGGAATAAAAAAGGGAAATTCAAAACCCTCACAACAATCGTATTTTGGTTAACGCTATACAATAGAGCATCTGTAATGCATGGGATGCGAAATACGAGTGCGCGGAATGTTCATAAATCCAAGCACCAATTAATTTTTAAAAAAACTGTAGCAGTATCCTGTACGCAGTGATAGGCAAGACATGAATATTTCTTAGCGAGTGAATTATAATCGCCGATGCTAATTTCTGATCGTTTTTGTTTTCTTCAGACGAGGTGGCCCTGCAATTTCGCGAGGAGCCGCCCTCGACGGTTGAGTTCCTCAACACCAAGGGCGTCTCCATCGCCTGCAAGGCAACCACCGGCGCCTCACCGGTGTCAGTGACGTGGATTTTGCTGGACGGCAGCCCAGCCGTTGCAGTGGCCGGACTGCGGGAGGCGGAGACAGACGGCACGCTCGTCTTCCGGCCATTCGGATCAGAGCGCTTCCGGCCTGACGTCCACTCAGCCGTCTACCGCTGCCGGGCCGCCCTGCCAGGTATAGGATCCATACTAAGTCGCGACGTCAACGTGCAAGGAGGTGAGTCAACACAAATCACAATAATTGTACTTTAATCTGATACCCTTCAATCATTGTATATTTTTTAATTGTATTTATTATGAATAAAAACTATATTGCTTGTCTGTTCCCAGTGGTTGCCCAGGACCACGACGTGCAGGTGTACGACACTTACGCCATGGAGGGCAACTCGGCCATCATCAAGTGTCATGTGCCACCCGTCATGGCCGCCTACCTCACCGTCACCGCCTGGATCAAGAACGACAACTTGCTCATTGAACCCAACGAGGACACCGGTCAGTCAATTGAACAAGTCAAACGCATACTTTAAATGAGGAGTCCAAATGCAGACAGTTTTATTTTTTAATTTCGCTGTTCTCAGCAGCTAATGACAAGTACGCAATCATGCCCTCGGGAGATCTGCACATTCGTGATGTCACTAAGGCCGATTCCGGATCCAAATTCAAGTGCAAGGCCGTACATCGACTGACAGGAGAATCCAAACTGAGTTCCAGTTCTGGTCAACTTCTCGCCACACGTAATTTCCAGTGTCTCCGCAATAGCAATATATCATTGGAGTTCTAAAATTAAAATAAAAAATGCACCTACAACATTCTTTTCTATCATCCATTATATATATCATAGCTACACGAGGAACAATGTCACCTCGAATGCTTGAGAACATGAAATCGGTAACCATCGAAAGGGGACGGACGGTCATCTTGGGCTGTGTCGCACAGGGATATCCAATCCCAACGCTCAGGTTACATTTCAAATCACCGGCATTCAAAATCGTCAAAAAATCATTGACAAATTCTGCTTGAAACTTAAGAACCAATTATCTGATTCAGGTGGTACACAAAATCAAAGAACGGTCAGCTCGTTCCAGTCAACGTCAACAACGGAGGTCGTCTGGTGGTCACCAAAACAACCCTGATGGTCAAGAACTCTAGAGCAACAGATACCGGACTTTACGTTTGCGAAGCGATAAATGATTTGGGAAAAGAAAATTTAGAGATAATCCTAACAATCACCGGTATAGTTTCAAATTTTAAAAAAAAGTTCAGAACTGAAAAAACAATTGATTGTGTTTCATTCATTCGCACTAATTAAAATTTTTGCATTCTCAATGCCAAAATTCTATTTTCAACTCAAGAGCCTTTATCCGTGACCATCCAACCTGCCATCCACACCGTCAAGATAGACGAAAGTGTGAAATTCGAGTGCACACCGATTGGTCAGCCTACACCCCAGGTTACGTGGCTGCACAACGGAGAACCAATCAAGAACAACAATCAAACAGAACTGCGAATCGAACACGTCCAGTTGGTAGACAGTGGCATGTACCAATGCGTAGCCAAGAATGGAATGGACATGGCCCAGGCTGTGGCTCAACTGAAGCTGTCAGGTGAAAAATCGAGAATCTGTTTTGAAACACGTTGGTGGATGGACATCTAAAATAAACCAGTATCTGTATATTTCCAGATGATCTCGAACAGTAATTCCTAATAAACTACCATAATTAAAAAATTAACCACCAGAATTCTAAATGATCACGAATGTCACATAAAATGAACCCTAAAATAGCTGATTTTAGCTAAACGCTTTAACAAATTTTATTATTGCAGATCATTTGAATTTTTATATTGAGACTTTATAACAATATTAGAAACAATCCATAATTGTGATTTGCATTTCGTTTGTAACCCCTCTAGAACTAACGCCTCAATTGCTAGAAGTCTTTGAAGAACAATTGCTACAGCCCAATACCGATCTCACAATAAAATGCGTGGCCTCCGGAATACCGCGTCCGGAGATTCGTTGGAGCCTAGACGAGAGCGAGATCAAAAACTCCTCCAAATCGGTAATCGTTTCGGCGACAAACAATTTGGGTCGCACAGTGTCAACTCTCACCATTCGAAAAATTAGAGACAATGAAGGAGGATTGTACAGCTGTGTGGCTGCTAATAAAGCTGGAACAGCTCAACATCACGCCCGAATCAACGTTCCAGGCAAGCAAACATATCAATCATTCAAAATCGAAGGGAAAAAATCAACCAATTTGTCGCTAATAAAAACATCTCCATTATTTTCTCAATGAAGGAGTCTTGGGCAGCCGACCCCCTCAGGATAAAATTGCCATCCTTGGTCAAGATCTGGTCATGAATTGTCCCGTGTATGGTTTTCCAATAAGCAAAATCACTTGGGAAAAAAGTGAGTTCTGTTGTGATAAATTAGGTATACGATCAGTATACAGTCAAATGTATCTATCAAGGGTTGCAATGACAACTTAAATAAATTAGAGATTTTAATTTATTTTCTAAGATGTGGAACTTCTGCCAGTCAATCGCAGACAGAAGATATATGAAAATGGCTCCCTTGTCATCAACCGTGTCAGCAAATCAACAGATTCTGGAGCATACAAGTGTGTGGCAAGCAATGACAAAGGACAAACTGCCGAAGGACTCCTTAAGGTTGAAATTATGGGTAAAACACAACTTTTTAGATTGTAAATTTTCATGAAATTCAGATAAAATTATTTTTTAAATGAAAGAAAATCACCAACAGAAAAGCAGATTACTGAAAACGATTTTTTTCAAGAAAACCGTCGGATGCACTAAATATTAACATTTCATAGCGGAAAATGCAATCATGGATACATATTGCAAAATGCATAGAACCGAGGGTAAACCATATACGATTGCCATATTTCTATTGCAGTTCCGCCAAAAATAGTTCCATTTGAGTTTCAAGATGAACTACTGAGAGAGGGAATGAGAGCCAGGCTCCAGTGTGTTGTTAGCGAAGGGGATTTGCCTTTAAATGTTACATGGCTCAAAGACGGAAAGCCCATTTCCCCCGAACTGGGGATCTCAGTCAGAGTCCTGGACGAATATTCCAGCATTTTAACCCTGAGTAGCATCACTCCCGCCCACAACGGACAATTCACCTGTGTGGCATCCAACATGGCCGCCACCGTGACCCACTCGGCGGAGTTGTCAGTTAACGGTAAACACATTGTTCTGATTGCCTTCCATTCCAGTTCTTCCCAAGATTATTCCATTTGCCTTCCTTGACGACCAATTTTACAAGGGAATGAGAGCTCATGTTACCTGTGCAATAAGCCATGGTGACCTCCCTGTGACCTTCCAGTGGCTGAAAGATGGGTCAGTGGTCACTTCAGAAATGCCAGTAATCACAAGAAAGTATGACGACTATACTGAATCGCTTAGCATCGAGAACGTGGGATCACAGCATTCTGGAAACTACACATGTTCTGTGCGCAATAAGGCCGGCACAGCAGAATATACAGCTCCATTGATGGTCCGGGGTAATATTTCCAGTGCCGGGGTTAATGATTGAACATTCTTTTGTTTCAGTGCTCCCCAAGATTGTGCCATTTAAGTTTAGAGACTCCCTTTATGAAGGGTCCCCAGCAAGGGTGGTGTGTGGTTTGCAAGAAGGAGATCCACCAGTTCAGTTCTCTTGGTTGCACAATAGTGTCCCTGTGGCAAAGGAACATGTGCACGAAGTCGATGGCATGTCCAGCATCCTGTCATTTGGACAACTATTTGTTGATAATGCTGGCACATACAAGTGCATTGTTAAGAACAGAGCTGGTTTGTCATGGCACGAGACCGTGCTGCAAGTGAATGGTAATTCTAAAATTATATCCTTTCCCAATTTTTCAGTAGCACCGAAGATCGTTCCCTTTTCCTTCCAAGGGGATCACGTGTTCGAGGGGGCCCTGGCCCGCCTCACGTGTGTGGTGTATCAGGGGGATCTTCCACTAAGAATTACTTGGGAAAAGGATGGTGGTATGATTCCCCCAACCCTAGACATTACCGTACGTTCAGTGGACACGTACACCAGCATCTTAACCATTGATCACGTACAGTCTCGTCACGGGGGCAACTACTCGTGCTTGGCACAGAACCAGGCTGCCACAGCAAGCCACACAACACCCTTGATTGTCAATGGTAGGCTATCCCACTTGAACATGTGATACCCTCTCATTTCAGTTCCCCCAAAGATTGTGCCCTTCTCCTTTCAAGAAGAGCACTTGATTGAGGGGCAGCTGGCTCGAGTGTCTTGCATTATCAGTCGTGGGGATTTGCCTCTGACACTCCAGTGGGAAAAAGATGACATCAACATTGATTCAAATTCAGAGGGGGTCCAGATTCGCTCCTTTGATGAGCATTCCAGTATCTTGTCCATCAATAACATTGCATCAAAACATAATGGCTTGTATACATGTACTGCCATTAATGGTGCGGGCTCTGCTAGACACTCGGCACAGCTGACTGTCAAGGGTAATTCACATTTATTGCTTGATTGGTATGTTATTAGTAAAATTATTTTATTTGTGAGATAAGGAGTATACAATCTAAGTGTTTTATTTGTAGTGCCACCAAGGTGGATTGTCAAACCAAAAGGTGTAACTGCAGTGAGGGGTCAAAACATAATTCTGGATTGTCAAACAGAAGGATTCCCCAAACCACAAATAACTTGGAGACACGCAAAAAGTAAATAAAATATTATTGCAATAGCATCAGGCGAAATCGTGTTGTGTGGAAAAGTTGATCAAGAGTATACATTAAGCTGGAATTTTCATTTGTATTTAGATACTAAAGGTGAAGCTGATGCAAAACTACTTAACAGTGGAAATAATTTGAAAATATTCCAAAATGGCTCACTCCTAATTGAACAAGTCAACAACATTGACGAAGGATTTTACTACTGTGATGCCTCTAATGGAATTGGAGAAGAACTAAGCATTATGGCAGCAGTAAAAATAAATGGTATTGCAGATTTAACAATGGGTATCAAAGAACCACACCTGAATTGGTTTTTTTTTTCAGAATAAATACAAAATAACTTCACTGTTGATAACTATTACAGCTCCACCACAATTTAAGGAAATGACCACGAAACTTGAAGCAACTATTGGCAGTGCTGTACAATTACAGTGTCTTGTACAAGGTGATACACCAATTAGTATCAACTGGTTTCAAGAAGGAAGAATTGTTCAGGATACCCAAGCACGGTAACCAAACTCATTTTGTAACACTAACATTGCAGACAATGTTTTTACATTCTAATAAAACTCATTATTATATTTTAACCTAGTCACAAAATCCAGACAAACAGCACAGCATCTGATGCAGTATCCATCCTGACAATACTGAAACTTGAGCGAAGCAACAATGGCATTTATGTATGCTCAGCGGAAAATAAATATGGAAATAATAAAATTGCAATTGCACTTACTGTCAAAGGTATGCACTGTACATGAAAGATTTTCATGCTACAAACAATTTTTTCACTCAAGTTTCACTACTTTACAGACAATTTGACCACAGTGTATTTGGAAGAAATATACTAATAATTATAATCTTCCAGGTTTCCCAGATGCACCCACTGAACTGCGAGCAACATACACAAATAGTAAATCCATTGAGCTATCCTGGAAAGCACAATTTGATGGAAATGATAACATCAAAAAGTATATCATCCAATACAAAGAAGCACAAGGTAATATTTAGCTTAAATTAATGAATATATGCCACAAACCGTTGGAGCAATATACTCATTGATATAATTCAAAATAATCTATGAAGTCTTCAAGTATTTGGGCTTTCATTTAAATTTCTGGTTTATAATCATTCATTATACTATCATAAACCTGACCAAAACGATTAAATTACTTTATCCAAGACCTCTGGGAGCAAGCAACAACTATGGAAACAATAAATAGTGAACCGTCTAACATTGTCACCAACCTGGCGCCATCAACCAGCTACTTGTTTCGCATTCTAGCAGAAAATAGCTTAGGTCGTGGGCCTCAAAGCCAGATTCTCAGAGTCACAACAAATGATGATGGTGAGTAAAGAATGGTAAACCAACTGACGTGATTCACAGAAATAAACAAGAACTCACATTTGCTACTAAATATACATGTATATTTTGCAGTCCCAACTGGACCACCCACAAATGTTGAAGTGGAGTCGGTCAATGCAGAGACGATCAAGATTATGTGGAAGGTAAAAAAAATACTATTGGTAATGAAAAGAAACAATAACAACATATCTCATATATAGCGAAGCAAATGGGATTTTGAAAAATCAGTAAGTATTATTATCTTAATCATAAGTAAAAAGCAAAGACACCTGCCAATTTCCATAACCTTTGAAAATGCAGGCACCAGAAGAACAACTTTGGAATGGAAAGATTCAGGGTTTCTATGTTGGCTACAAAGAAGTAGACACAGAGGACCCATACCTCTTCAAGACACTACTCACACCCGACCCCAAAGCTCATGATTTGTATGTACAGATTGGCGGACTGAAACAGTTCACAAAATACGCAGTGGTGGCACTGGCCTACAACAGTCAAGGAAAAGGGCCAGAGTCAGAACCAGTTATTGTAATGACATCTGAAGGAGGTAATGATAGAACACGGTGTAACCTAAAGTAGATGAATCTCATGCATGAATGCTCATGCTTAAGCATAAAAGAAAAAACGGAACTGTCTCGTGTTTGTTCTTTTATACCTTATAATACTGTAAATAATATTAACAACCTATTAACTTATACTAACATTGAACATTGTTTAGCACCAAGCCTTTCCCCCACTGATATTCGCTGCACCACCCTCACCTCACAAAGCATCCACGTCACATGGACTGCTCCACCTCCAGACTCCATTAATGGCATCTTGAGGGGCTACAAAGTTGCCTACAGGCCAACGACTGACTGGTTTGGTGGGTAAAAGGTACAGCACACAGTTCATTTGAGGTGGTGTTGTACTTGTTTCTATAAATATCTGTTTCAGTTTGTCATGAACATTAAGTTTTGGAAAACATTGAAATTGTATAATATATGCGAAAATTGCAGAAGACACACCTGAATCCTTCAATATCACCTTGCTGGCATCTCTAACATTAAACCAGTTGAACAAATTCTGCAACTACAGTGTGGAAGTGATGGCCATGACAAGGGCTGGTGAAGGGCCTAGAAGCAAACTTATTTTTTGCAAAACTTTGGATGATGGTAAGCAATCGTTCTAACCACGTTATCAAATAAAATGACAATACACAGGCACAGCAGTTTTAAATTTTGCTCACTTTCTTGCCTGCATTATGTATAAAGTTCCCAGCTCACCAATGGATATAAAAGCAATTGCCACATCGGATGACTCGGTAGTTGTTGCTTGGAAACATCCTGAACAACCTAATGGAATTGTCACTTCCTATTCAGTCCATTGGCAAAAGGCTGATGATCCTAAGGTATTAATCAGGACAATATAGCAGATGTGGAGGAAAACTACAAAAGCACTAGACTATCTTTAACAGCTCGTTTTAATTCTTGAGGTTCTTGCAGGATTCAGGTTCACATTTAACAACTGCAAGAGAAACGATGTGTGAAGTATCAAACCTGAAGAAGGGAAAACAATACGAGTTCTGGGTTGTTGCTTCTACAATGGCCGGAAAAAGTGTCCCTACTCGACATGTTCGGCAAAGTCCCAATGGACCAACAGGTTGGATTTTAATAGTTTTTAATGATATTTATATATAGTTTCTTGCTAGCTATTCAAGCTATTCATTCGGCCTGTCCCGAATTCACCATTTAATATATTTATATATAGAAGATGAAAAATCTACCAAATTGCAAATGCGTTATTTTTCTCACGATTGAGCAGCACCAGCAAAAGTTGCATCATTTGGTGAAAAAATTGTGACCAACGTAAAAGCCAGCATCACCCTTGCATGCCGTGCTGTTGGGCTTCCCGCGCCAGACAAAAAATGGATGTGGAAGTAAGGACAAATAAGAACTAACAGAATGTGCACTATCAAACATACCAGAATTAAATTTAAAATTGCGAAACAATTTGTTTACAGTGGGAAATATATTGATGGCAGCTCCAAAGTCACAATGTCAACAGATGGCACACTTTCTATTCTGGAAATTGAAGAAGCTGAAGCTGGAGATTACACTTGTATGGTTAAAAACGATTTCGGCGAAGACAAAATCACATACTCATTGATCGTTCTAGGTAGATAATACTTTTGCTTATTGACAATACTTTAACTGCTAGAAACTATCAATACAATCAACACGCCATGTTTTATGAATTTCACTTTAAAGGATTAGGTTTTCTAAAAATTCCAGACTTTAAAAATGCATTAATATGTTAACTCATAGCTCCACCTTTGGCGCCAGTTGTGGAAATACTAACGACTACCTCAGACAGCATCGACCTTAAGTGGAATGTTCCCACCAGCAAGATGTCACGAATAAAAGGTAGCTCACAATATAATTTACTGCCATTCACAAAAAAGAATGGAAAAATGCTTTTGATATAATAATATTTAATAATATGATATAATAATATTTTTCACATTTTACAGGTTATACTATCCACAGTCGAAGGGATGGAGGTGAATGGAAAGAAACTAGTTTAGGGCCAGATGCTCGAAGCCACCACATTAATAGCCTGGACTGTGGAACTCGTTATGAAATATACACAACTGCATTCAATAAGATTGGAATTGGAGCTCCATCTGAAGCAATGCTGATCTCCACTAAAGGCTCAGGTATAAATAACAAAATAAACAAATATCTAGACACATCTTACAATTTGCTTTAAGACTTCCAGGAACTAACTAAAAATATCCAAAATGATTGTTTTTAAAGTTCCAACGGCTCCAGCAAAGACAGACCTCATCGAGGAGACATTAAATTCCATTTCCCTATTTTTGAACACCTGGAAAAGCAACGGTTGCCCCATCCTGTATTACATTGTAGAGTATGCACCTCGGTCGTCCAACGAATGGACCTTTGTGTCTAACAATATCAAACCAGAACAGAGACGTTTAGTAATTCCCGGATTAAAACCTGGAACCTGGTATGGACTGCGAATGACTGCTCATAATGGTGCTGGTTCATCGGTTTCCGAGTACAGCTTTGCTACACTGACTGCTAGTGGTGGTATGAAATAGTTATTACACATTCTGATGTGCTTATTTGTATGCAATAAATCGGGGCATCAAAAACATTTTGATGATTTTCCTAGGAACCATCTCACCAGACTTACAATCGGATTCTACAAACTCACAGGGTGTGGACAGCCTTCTACCGCTCCTCAACTTATACATCATTGTTCCAATATCTTGCACAGTAGTTATTCTGTTGGCAATTTTGGGGGCAGCCTGCTTTTATATAAAAATGAGAGGCCAAGGCAACCATGATGATAGTGTCAGTAAGTTATCTTCAATGGCATTTCATTTTCTATTTTATTCTACTTAAACAAAAACATTGAGTACTTTCGAGAGCTAACTCAAAAAAGTAAACTGGTCAAAAAAATTTAGATAGCCAAATGACGGCCATGGAATATGAACTGCGAAGAAATGATCCCAACGGAGGATACACCACAATGCCTAAAGGAGGCTTTGGTGGTCGCATCAGTCAACAATATGGTAAGTCACTTCAGGGAATATGAGACTAATCACTCGTTAGACCCTAAATGGAACTCATGGGACATTGCTTACTTTAGGTGATGAACCGACTCCATATGCCACCTTCCAACTGTCCAACCAAGACCAATTACTTATGGGAACTATGGGCCGCCGAGGAATTGGTATGATTATTTAAAAAATACAATTGTGAAATTATGTTGACTGAGACTATGAAGATGCCTTTAATGACCAAGCTTTTTTGGTCAACTTCAGCGCCACCTCTACCCCCACCAAGAATGGAAGGATTTCAAAATGCTAACGATCTGACTGGAGTACCTTTGCCCCCAGATTTATTTGCAAACATGGAAGGGTATGTGCTTGAACCACTTGTCAAAACAACTTTCAATGTGAAAACCAAGTTATTTGCGTCCTAAAACCTATTATTTTTTATTAGATACATTGATGATCTGAATTTGATAATTAAATATATGAACGCCGAAATTATTAAAGTATGAATTTGTGTCAGCAGATAATGGATGATACAAATATTCAATTATAATCTGTTACAATAGAAATCCATTCCAAAACCAAGTCACAGAAACGATGTTTGTATTTCCGAATCCTCCAATGGACAACACAATCCAGAATGCTACAAATGTATTGTTTGGATACACAAATGAGGTATTGAATTACACTAAAATATTGAATGGCTTATTTGATAACATGTTCTAAGTTTCGCTAAATGCCAATTTATCTTAATTTTATTACTTCCAGGCTAACCAACAAACAAAATGAATTGAGATATGAATTGATGAACACGACACCGAACAAGAAGACCTCACCCGGAATGCAACAATTTCCCCACAACACTAAAACACGAATTCTACAATGTAGTGCATGTAACTAACCTTTACATTTAGAAGATCTTTGTTAATTTTGTGACTTTTTACTATCGCATTAACAAAGACGATTTAATCTACTTTACTGTATATCAACAATGTTAGGTTAGTTCCCTGGTAATGTTAGGCACGAGTATTTCAGTAGATTAAAACTCTACTGCATATTGTTGTAGAACGTTTAAAACTAAACGTATATAACTACTTTATCGACGTATTCCTTGTGATAGATGTTATTCCTACTCTCGTATACACAGAACGGCTGCTCAATTTATTTACCAAATTTCTTTGTTGTTTGCAATTGTATAACCAATGTTCATTTTACACTACTGTCAATTTTCTAGAAGCTTTATTTCACATAATATCCCCGACTTAGCAGAGCCCAAAATTCGAATTATTAGTTGTATTTTCATTTTTTACTTCTAATTAACTTCAGTGTTACCAATATTCACAGAAGTTCAATATGAATGTGTCATTATTAATTGTATGCCATCTTATGATGTTGACCTACTTTGTAATTGAGTGCGCTAAAAAATCCCCACAATTTACAATAAATGTATTATTATCCAAACCGCATTTTTATTCGTGCAATGACTTATTTATGACCTGGCACCTGCATAGAAGAAGCGTACCATATCTCAGTTATTCTGAAATTAGCCTAACAGCATTAGTCCGGAAATCAAATGCCCTATGCCGAATCTCATTGGCATGATACAATTTTTTTGGAGTGTGTCGCTTGCTCTGAAAATCAATCCAAAATCAGCTGAATTTCAAAAGAAAAATTCATTGCCGCTGGATGAAGGTCTCTAGTAATTCCCTGTAATGCATTACAGTTGAATTATGTACAATTGAATATGTACTAGAACACAAAAACAGTGACACTAAAAAACCAAACATCAGAAATAGATCACTGAGTTATCTACCTGCATCCTTGCGGCTCATCAGTGGACGGAGATAACCCCAATAGAATCCACAGATTAGTCGAACGAATCAGGAGAGGAGAGTAGGCACTCTGGCAACTAGATGACATAAGAAGGCAGTCCAACTCTAGCATAATAGATAGAGTAGAGAACCAAGAAAGCTAGATAGAATAGCAATTCGCACCATTTAAATATTGAAACGCGCAATCTGTCCATGACGGAAGCTGCCGGGTCGAATAAGTCAGACGTAAAAAAACTCGCTTTGTGAACCGATCCGGTTTAAGATGACAGTGTATCGGTCACAAAACACATCTCCGAGATCGCCCTGACGGTTCATTGATCCACTGCTGCTTTCTCTCACCAGTCCCTGATCCGTTTCTCTAACAAACGAATCGCATTAGCCGTTTAGAAAAGCTGCTTCTTGACATTATTTATACAGCTGTACTTTGCTTCTCTTCAATAGGAGATTTCCAATAGTCGACGCGTTTGGTGTTGATATCATAAAATCGCAACTTGAATACTTCTTGACACCGTAAATCCAAACGTGTACGGTTATTCGGCGGGTGTGCTACCCGGCAGGGGCGTTGTGTAGCGCGGTTTCGGTTTTGGTTATCTATCCGTCCTAGTACGGCAGCGAGGGTCGATTAAAAAGTGAAAAGACGTGCGACTATCGTGTCAGCAGTGATGTCAATTTCAACGCCAAACACCACGACACTGCTTGTCGGATTGATGTTGCTGTGCTACGGATGGCCGGAAACCACTGCCACCAAAGGTACGACTAAGAATACTTCAATTGGGAGTGAAATGAAATGACCGGGCGAACACAAATTTCAGTGACAACATGCACAACCACTTTAACACAGGAGAATGATATAAGATTTAATTCAGAGACTAGAAATGCACAATTTGAAAAAAGGCGCGCAAAACAGTTAGCACTAAAAAATCGGCGTGAAAAAAATCGTATATTTAGTCGACATGAGTAACACATAAAATGTTTGTTAAGGAAGATCACCAGTGATTGCTCATCTTATTGCTCACCTGGAAATTTTGCTTAACCTAAGCTGCCTAGGAAAGGGATCTTTAACGTCCCGATATCGTACAGACATGGGTCATGATTTTACATCTATTCCGAAAAAAGGAGAGTGAAGGAATTCCTCTCACCCGAAAATTTTTCGAAGGAATCGAATCGAAACCGCGTTCACGGGCCGCGAGAAAAATACGCTACCCTCTCGACCACTCGGCACCTCTATGAGTAACACATGTTGCACATTGAATTACGCCAGAACAGAATTTCCCATTACAATAATACAGAACCGGATCGATAAATATGACGTTTAGAAGCGAGACATGCAACAAACCAACACCTTCAGAATTTGTTAACCAACTTGACACCAATACTAATTTTTGAAATAAAAACTGACTTGACGAATAGTTTCTTGTAAGATTCTTGCCAGCGCATTATTGGGACAAACATAGTCTAGGAACACAATTTCAAATCAAAGGAAAGCTATTCTCACAGATTGGTGACAAAAAGAAATAAAAAATATCATTATCAAAATTAAATGAGAAAGAAATGCAAATTGATCGTTAATGATAACAACGAAGATCCAGGTGGTACCTTTGCAACAAATGCCCATCTACACTGAAAATGCATGAATATGGAAATTTAGTATAGACGTTCGCGACATCAGAAAGTTATTTATTATTCTCAGCCAAAGCCCAAAGGCCACGACGAAGGTGCGGAGACATACCTACGCAAGAATATTAAGTTGAATAAGTAAAGGTGAATGTGGTTGTGTACCTGCGCGAGTATTTCACCTTCTTCCCCGCTCCCCCCTACGTCCATGAGAACCCGACGAACACCTGGCGTTCGCGTTAAATGGACCAACGAAGGGGACGAGTGGAAAATGAAAGGAAGGGGAGATAAAACAACCCCTCAAAGTGCGCACAAAACTCGCGCTTAACAAATATTATTTTTTTAAAACCAGCAGCACAGTGGTGGACAAAAAGGAGTCCGCTAATTGGCAAATTTAATTGTCAGCGTGCAATCAACTTTGAACGTCGCCGTTGCTCAGTGGTTGGCAAATCTTTTCAAACGCATATATTCAAACTTGAAATAACTTGGTTACACTAATATCCGAGCTGAAGCATTTAAGTTGGAGCATAAAGGTTGGCGACTGAAACTCAAGAGACCGTTCAAAAATTAACCGAATTCACGAGATTGATGGAATAGTGACCACAATTTTTTAAAGACTACTTTTGATGTATTTCATCAGTTCTCCCGAAATTTCTTTAGGGTTTCCACCTGCGTAATTTACCGAAATTTCATCGTTTTGGCATACAAAACGTGTCCAAAATTCTGATCATATAATCTTTGAGGTTTTAATAGTGAACTGTCTTTAGAGGGCCTTCACATTTATGAATGATATATTAAATGTGAAGGCCCTCTAAAATATTTTTGCACAGAAGTTCAATAAGCTTTTCCCTTCGAAATTTTTATTTGTTCAATTTGCGGAAAAAATAATTGCGCAAAACTACGGCTGTGCAACAATCCAAAAAATAGTAACAATTTTGGCAGACAGTTTACTGCGCTGATATTGTTGATATTGTTCATTAATTTTTCAATTTAACAAAGTAGATATTATTGTTTCTACCAAAAGAACCGGCCCTGCAATTTCGCGATGAGCCGCCCTCGACGGTTGAGTTCCTCAACACCAAAGGCACCACCATCGCCTGCAGCGCCGCTGCCACCACCACCGGGGCCTCACCGGTGTCGGTGACGTGGGTCGTGCTGGACGGTAGCCCCGCCGCCACGGTAGCCGGATTAAGGGAGGTGGAGGCGAACGGCACGCTCGTTTTCCGACCCTTCGGGGCAGAGCGTTTCCGGCCTGACGTCCACTCGGCCGTCTACCGCTGCCAGGCCAGTGTGGCGGGACTAGGAGTCATACTCAGTCGCGAAGTCAACGTGCAGGGAGGTGAGGATATACTAGCCATAATTGTAAATTACTGTTCAATCCAATTTTCATCAAAAAATAAAAATGAAGTTATGTTATCCGCCTGCTTCCAGTGGTTGCCCAGAACCACGACATACAGGTGTACGACACGTATGCCATGGAGGGCAACTCGGCCGTCATCAAGTGTCATGTTCCGCCTGTCATGGCCGCCTACCTCACAGTCACCGCCTGGATCAAGAACGACAATCTGCTCATCGAACCCAACGAGAACACCGGTTAGTGCAATTAGATAAACCAAACTCATCACCAAATGCTAACAGAAAGCGCAGGTTCGTTTAAAATGCTCGACTGTATTTCAGCAGCTAATGACAAATACGCCATCATGCCCTCGGGAGAGCTGCACATCCGTGAGGTCACCAAGGCAGAATCCGGATCCAAGTTCAAGTGCAAGGTCGTGCATCGGCTGACCGGGGAATCCAAACTGAGTTCAAGTTCTGGTCAACTTCTCGCCACACGTAAGTGGTGCCATAATCATAAGATTTTTAAATAAATTGAATCTGAAGTAAAACAATGTTATCAAATAAATATAATCTTATTAAATGCACCAAAAGTCATAATTTTCTTGAGATGTTTCTGAACCTTAATTAACTTTGGAAATTTCTTTCTTGCAGCTTCTCGTGGAACAGTGGCCCCCCGCATTCTGGAGAGCTCGAAATTGATCACTTCCGGAAAAGGAAAGACGGCCATCTTGGGTTGTGTCGCCCAGGGCTATCCAATTCCAACGCTCAAGTAAGATTTTTGAGAAATCACATGTGTGCAATTAAAGTTGGTAGTAGTTTCTAAATAAGAAGTAATGAATGACATTGAAATGTTAAATGCAATTCAGTTGGTACACAAAATCGACAAACGGACAAAATGTCCCAGTGACAGTCAAAAGCGGAGGCCGCATTGTGCTCACCAAAACAACCCTGATGGTCAAGAACGCTCGGACATCCGATGCCGGAACCTACGTTTGTGAAGCGGTCAATGAGTTGGGAAAAGATTACCTTGAAGTTGCCTTGACAATCACAGGTACAAAACACTCGTGTATACAAAATGATACTAGAATGAATTAGATGTCCTAATACCAAATTAATGCGATTCCTAAACTCAACTTTATATTGTGGGCCAACACATTTTAAACCACTAAAACTCTGAAAACCTAAAAATTATTTGTAGGTGGACACTACGTAAGATTGGCATTGAAAATATGAACAGGAAGATTTAAAATACTAATGTTATTAAATGCATGCTTGGCTCGATTTCAATTCAGAACCTCTGTCCGTGTCCATCGAACCTGCCACCCACACCGTCAGGATGGGCGAAAGCGTGAAATTCGAATGCGCGCCGATTGGTCAGCCGACACCCCACATCACGTGGCTGCACAACGGCGAGCCAATCAGGAACGACAATAAAACGGAACTGCGAATCGAAAACATACAACTGGCTGACAGCGGTCTGTACCAATGTTTAGCCAAGAACGGAGTGGACATGTCTCAGGCCGTGGCCCAACTTAAATTATCAGGTGATTAATGATCTAAATTTTAATACGTGTTTTTTTCAGAAAACATTTTTCAAAATTCTAAGAGCATCTTTTCTGTCATCTTAATTGTGCGTTATCTTAATTGTGTAAATCCATTCTGTCACCAACTGGTCTTTTGACCCCCGCCATAGGCCCCTTTCTTGGGGGCTGCTTGCGGGTAAAATGTGTAATTTGTAAAAATATTGCCCCCAGCAACTTGAAAGATTACATTTCTAAAAAGCTTTAAGAATCTTGAAGATGTTTCCGAATTTAGATTTTAAAAACATTTCTCAATGGTTTATTTTTCAGCAGTGTCATTGAATCAATTTGTATGCACGTCAAAAATATACAATAAATTTAAAAGAAAATACTCTAGTTCATGCCAATGTTGGCTCAAATTCAAAATATGGCCAATAAAAGATTTTCCAAACTAATTTCTATGCCGAGATATAAGAAAATTTAACAATGAAAATTTTAAAATTAATTGCACCAACTGATGTAATCTTAGAGTTATCGCCCCAATTAATGGAGGTCTTCGAAGAACAACTGCTGCAACCCAATGCCGATCTCACAATAAAATGCGTGGCCACCGGAATTCCACGTCCGGAAATTCGGTGGAACTTGGACGACAGCGAGATGAGAAACTCATCCAACACGGTCATCAGCATAACAACTAACAAGATGGGACAGGTCGTGTCAACTCTAAACATCCGGAAATTGAAAGTCAGCGAAGGAGGACTGTATAGTTGTGTGGCTGCCAACAAGGCCGGAACAACCAAGCATCAGGCTCGAATGAATATTCCAGGTAAGGCATGCACCGATTTGTTTGGAAAATATTCTGGCAATTGTCATGGGTTTGATATGAATTTGATCGGAATAAAAACCGCTATATCATATGTTATTGCAGGGTCTTTGGGCAGCAGAGAACAGCAACACAAGATTGCTATCCTTGGTCAAAATCTGATTATGAATTGTCCAGTGTATGGATATCCAATAAGCAAAGTAACCTGGGAAAAAAGTAGGTTATTTTAAATAGACAACTGATTATTAGTCTAACATGGATTTATATTTTTCCCCTGTGCGTTCGATTGTTTTATTCATTCATAAATTATATGTATATTTTCCACTTTCTAAAGATGCTAAGCTTCTGCCAGTGAATAGCAAGCAAAATGTATATAAAAATGGCACTATTATTATCAACCGAATCAGCAAATCTACAGATTCAGGAGCATACAAGTGCGTCGCAAGCAATGATCAAGGTCAAACCGCAAATGGACTTCTAAAGGTGGAAATAATGGGTAGGGACATTTACATTCTTTTCACAAAAACCCCCATAATGTGGGATTCTCACCTAAATATTTATTGCCTACGGGCTGACGCACGAACAAGTAGCAGTGCGTCATTGCACGTTTATCGACACATTTCCATTTCCACTAGAAAGCCATGCAAAACTTTATATAGAGTGCAATGTAACCTTTTTGCGACCAACAGTACCGCTCCGACCAGTGCTCTGGATTGCAATGGAGGCAATAGCACTACGAGGAAGCTGCATTGTACACGAGGCATTGTTGTAATGGAAACGGTGCTTAACGGTGCTAACCTTCCACAAATGTACATGTGTACATTGTCAGTGTTTCACAACAGGGTTCAAGTTTATAACTAATTTGATATATTTATACTACTTCCCTGAATCTAAATCAACATAAAGGAAAGGAGGTTTTTTTAAATATCAGAAAAAGCATGCTTTATAAGATATTAATATCAATAATTTGTTTGAAGTCCTCAAATTATACATGGTGAAGTTCGAAGACACCAAGTATTATTCACTGATAATGTGTGTTCATTATACATTAGTCATATTTTTATTACAGTTCCACCTAAAATAATTCCGTTTGAGTTTCAAGATGAACTGATGAGGGAGGGAATGCGAGCCAGGCTCCAGTGTGTTGTTAGCGAAGGGGATTTGCCTATAAATGTCACGTGGCTTAAAGACGGAAAGCCAATTCCTCCAGAGCTGGGGATCATGATTAGAGCTCTGGACGAATTTTCCAGCATCCTGACCTTAAGTAGCATCACTCCTGCTCATAATGGACAGTTCACCTGCATGGCATCC